>JAHPZR010035595.1:0-19502 GCA_019787425.1 Platygyra sinensis
AATTAACAAAATGGCGGATTTGACTTTGTGACCACGCCTTCGTTACAAAGCCCAAGTCTCGGTTACTACTTGGAGTGTAGAATTACTGTGATATTGTCCCAAATCGAATCATTTCTTTTGATGTAAGATCCACGTCACGATATTTGCGTATATTACGAATAAACTGACAGAAATCCTCGCGCGCTCATTAGGCTCTATATTATTAATATGTCCAATAGCGCGACAGACACATGAATTATAAAAGAAGCCGAACAATTTAGACAGATTTGATTATCGCTAAAAAAAACAAGCATTCAGCTATGTCAGCTTTTAATGCGTCTGTCCTGTTCATTGGCACATGAAATTTCGCATCATAACATTCGCTCCAAAGCTAGCTACGTGAAGCCGCATCGACATCAGCTGGAATCCACCAGCTACTTTGACCAAGTATCGTATGCCCCCCCCCCGAAAATTCATGATCAATATAAAAGGACAGAGCCATGAAAACTGCACTGTCAATTTGTTAAATTTCTTTTTTCTCTCTGACCCTCCCAGACTGCGATGACTAGATTGTCCAACCTTCTTCTGTTGCCCCTCGCTTACCTATACAATGTCGTTACTTCTGTAGCCACTGTTATTAACTTTGTCAACCGTGGCGCTACTACTGCTCAATACTTCGTGCCACCTTTCCGCATCATAGAACAGTTGTTACTTAACATAGAGATTTTACACTCCGCTACTGTAATGGCTAATAATGGATAATAATATATAATAATAATAATAATAATAAAATAGATAATAATAATAATAATAATGCGAATATTTAAAAAAAGCGACGAACCATAATCAGTTTCGTAACATCCAAAGAACCGTATCAAAAGCGACGCGCTCGTGTACTTAATAAATAACTAAATAAATAAAATAATCATTAAGAAATGCTTAAAAAATTTTCAAAAATCAACGTCTTCAAAAAATGTGTTCACTTCAAAAGATTTGAAACAGAGTTTGAATTATTAGGAAAACACATTTAAGAAAAAAACAAATCTTTTAAATTACACTACTTCAAAGAAACCTAGATTTAAATGTTTTAATAAATGCCGAGCCAAAGTATGTAAAACATAGAGCCCTTGAAGCAAAACTATCTCCGTCCAAATCTAATTTGGCCTTGCGGAAGTTTAGGGAAACACCCAAACTGTTTCTAGTGTTAACAGGTTAATAGCATGTGCTTCAATAGTTCTTAAAATAACCCCCCACCATACTAGACATTATCCTGGAGAACAATCAAACACAAGCTATAGGCAGACTATCTTATTAAATTACGTCCCTGTCTGCCCGAGTTAGAAACGAATCCACAATAACTTTCTACTCGCACGTCATGCTATTCAATTCGACTACTTACGGTACGTGATCAACCACTCTCACACCCAAAGTTCCAATAGCTAAAAAACAGGTTGAAAATCACATGCTATTCGACTAAATGATTTTTTTTTGTCTCTCAGCCTGCTCTTAGCGATATAAAGGTCGCCCGATTCCTCTGATGCTAAATTAAATCTTCCAGCTGCATTCTTTTCATTTACATTTTATCCAAAATCTTTAGAGAGCAAGATTTAGGAATGAGTCCCAATGTTTACACCCACGATATTACATAGAGATGACACGCTTGGGTCCTTAATCAGCTAGTATTACATTTACAGGCCAAAGCTAGCTAGTCATGTCTGTCCATTCAATACATATTAAGCCTTTATGGCCAGTACCAAAGACGCATACTTCTCAGTTTATGCCCATTTAGAATTAAAGGCATTAAGTCACGACTATTAGGCAACTTATAACAAAAGCTAGAATAGCAACGTGCCCTTCACATCAGTAATTACCAAATAATAAGCGCATCGCAAGTTTTGTTATCGAAGACTATTGAAACGTGGCTACTGAACTGTTTCACTGAAACTCGCCTGTCGCTACGGATTGCATAGGATAGCGAAATAGATCGAAACAACTTGAAATTAGAAAAAAATTGAGCCAATTTTTCAAAGGTTTGATGAAGTTACGAGCCCTTCAAAAATCCTCGAAGAAATTCATATTATGGTTAAGCGCAGTCTACTGAGATTAAATCTATCAACTCGAATATTTCGGCCCTCAGACTTCTACAGAAGTATTTGTATTATGCCAACTTAAACACTCAATATATATATAATGATCTTTTAGCACAGAACTTGCACCTAAAACAGCAAAATCCTCGTAGACACATGCCCCCTTTACGTGGCCACAAGCTACAGTATCACGAAACCAAGATGACAGGTTTGATTGTGACAATCTTCACTAAGTATCTTTTCTTCCATAAGACGATTAGCAGTATCAAACAATCTGACGGGAGACCCCCCCCAAACCTGCGTCCTGGGCCCGTTCGAAAGACCCGCCGCCCTAACTTAACGGCGCCGGATCATTGAACATCAAAGGCCTCAAGAAAAAGCTAGAGCTGCCTGCTGTTAACTGACCTCAAATGAAGTCCATTCTACAGATTTTTTTAGCTTTGAATAACTTTACCATTGAATAATTGTCAAAACCTTTCGAAACTACTCATACATGCGATATAGGAAAACAGCTTAACCGCGGCCAGTAATTACCGCGGAGCTTACGCAGAATAGCGGCCCTGGCACGCCGAAATATATCTCTCAGTCACGCCGGCGTTTGACGTTCCACGTGCAAAACAGACTACGAGACCTTATAGCTCCCTAGTGTAAATCTAGCGACCCGTCTTCAAAAAAAGGAAATGCCCAGCCATCTCGAAGTAAGTTTGGACATGCTGACCAGTTTTCATTTGAGTAATTTCCCTCCCACGTCGACCAGATTTTCCCCCCCCCCCTCAAAAAAAACTTTTAAAATCAGAATAAACCCGCCTCGACCGTGTCTGTTTTTCAAAATACTTGAGAGCAATCGCAAAAGCCAAAATAATAATAGCCAACGTAAATGGATGTTTTTTCCTTGTTCTTATTGTTTTAGGTCATTATTAACACCCTCATTACAGTGGAAGACAGAATCAAACCTATGGAAATGCCTCAGCCAACATCTGTTTTCATAGACTTTGCTCAGTCATAATAATGAAACTGTTAGTCGATTTCCCCCTAGCCCAGTACGGCCCTGCAAAGCCAAAGTGGCATCATGACGGTAAATATAGCCTTAAAAACAGATTTCTAGTTCCGCAGCAACGTCTCCACGAACTGATTTGTTTAACAGCCCCACGAAACCACAGAATAACTTTTGCAGCCTCGAATGAATTCATAACTTTGTGCTTAGATGCACTTCTTTACTCCCGGCACAGAATACAAATAAAATGATCTCACGCATCCACCATAGCTGCAGCAGCCAAGAATACATCATTGTCTCACGTACTATTTTCAACAGTAAATCTTTGTCATTACACAGCAAACAAAAATCATAGCATTTTCTAGCTGAAAATTTAAATCTTTTTTTAACCTTAATATCTGAAGATAGCCGGCTACCTTTACGTGTGCTGGAGCCCCTTTGAGGCGTTTTCATACCACCCCCCAACAAGAAGCCACTTTACTATTTCCCGGTTTAGTCGGTGGATATTTGAGGAATAGCTTCTCAGACAAGGACAGCAGAAACGTTACAGTTGACAAGTCAATCTGTCGTCCTAGACGCAAAGGAGGATGCCTTTCGAGATCCTTTACATTTGACTACAGACATCTCCGCGTGGGTTTAGTTTAAACAACAGCCAGCGTGACGAAGCCGATGTATGTGCGCCAATTGTTGCATTCGCCTGAAGCGACACGTGCGAGCCCGCAATCCTGTAACGGCGTTTAAACGAAGCCTCAGCACCCAACATTCATAAGCAGAGATGCCATGGCAATTGTCAGGTAAATCTAACTCTGTACTTATGGCTTTTCCGCCCTCAACATCTAACCGTGGTATTGATTTGTCGCCTCCATTTCACAGAGCTGTAGCCCAATTGTACCGATACGGCCGCTTGAAGATGGAGCGTGAAAACTTACAGTTAGTGTTGCGATAAATGATATAGTACCAGCAATGACTTCAAAGTCCAGGGCGGCCTTGCGTCATTTTGGAGTCTCGCCCATCGTACATTAAATGTTTCAGATCCTGCATTTCACCGCAATAGCAGTCGCATTGGGCAAAATTATCGACACGCGCTCAAGTTCCGGATCTTCGCATGAAAATTGCGCACGTGATCTGTCTTGGGGAAATTACACACGAACTCGGCTGCCGTTACCGGGCCTCGTCTGTACACATCTACAGAGAAATTTTCCAACGAGGACAGTAATCTTGATACTTCCCAGCCTTGGAGCTTGACAAAGTAACAGATTCAACACTCGTAGTTGCGGACAACATAGCTCCATACAGTGTAAGGCCCGTCAGTTCACACCAATGAGGGAGAGCTTCTTGATTGTTGGTGCCCTTTAAAAAATTACGCAAGGTTGTAATGGGCATTGCAGGGCAAGCCACCAACTCCAGATGATTCAATCGAGTTGAAGTGCACTTCAGGTTATGAAAGTTCGACAGTTTCGCAAACACATCGATTCCAATGACTTGGAATTGACAAAACAAAGCAGTGAGATCAAGGCAGTTTGCGGAGTTGAATTCCTTCAAGGCTGGCGTATTACAACGCAAACACTGCATTCTTAGTGTAGAGGAGTCCATCCAAACCCAGTAGTGAGTAAGGACGCAGATTCGACGGATAGCAGGCTTTTCCGGTCACGGTGAACGCATCACCGCGGAGTCACCACAACACAAGATGACCGGAGTGTCTTTCAAATGTAGCTTCAGTCATGATACGGACAAAGTAATGGGGTACGCTTGCTGAAGAACCAGTGGGCTGCAGGTGTTCCTTTAGAGAACTCTAAAACAGCGTCACCACAGCCGCGCGCGACGCTGCGGAACCCCAAAGGAAACGCAATTGTTCTTCCAAACACAGCTCTCTGTTGTGAATAATATGCGGAGGCAGGTGATGGTATGCAAGATTCCAAAACCCAGATAACTCAGGAGCTTTGGATCAGGTGTTACCCTTAGTCAAGAAAACGCAATCAATGGTAGGAGGGGTCGGGGAAACGCGAACAATACGCGTCCAAGCTTGCAAGTTTTCCAAACTTTTGAGGGTCGCGGAGAAAATCTAACACCGACGATAAACCATGCTGGAGGGATGTTTAAGAAGGCGGAATGGAAGTTTATTTTTCCCGGCCGGTTTCTGGTTGAGTTGGAAAACGTAGCCAGGGTTGAATTTCTGGAAGGTTCTGAAACGAAGGTATTCAGTGAGATTTAACTCTTCCAATACGTTTTGCGGGCACTGTAAATGTTTGTCAAGAATCCAGGGGTCCCATTCCAACAGTGGGCACATCTAAGCAGGTTAAAATCCTTGTCAAGCGGAGGAGAGCATAGCTCTCGTACAGTGGAGATGGCTCCGTGAAGGTCGTCTCACGGTCGTATATGGTGGTGATCCCTTAAGCACCTGACCTACATGTCCAAGGCACTTTAAGAGAGACACTGCCCGAAAAGCGCATCTCTATGTGCCTCAGCGTATTCCCGTAACAGGAAACAGGAACGGGTATGCCCGTGTGAAATGAAATCACACATTGATTCCAAAGGAGGGGACACGGAAAGGTATTTTCAGGTCACGGTCCTTGGCCCATTCGTTTACCCACCAAACAACAGTGAAAGGCGGGGGGCGGGCCAAATTTATCAGTACCAACATGGATGAACAAAAACGCACGAGGGAATTTGGCGCGCAACGAAACAATAATCATTTGGCAAGGGCCTGTAGAAACCCTGTTATTTAACTTGTTTTGATGGGGCACCAACAGACTGTACAGCTAGCAGCTTACGAACAGGTGGCACCGCGTTCGCCGTCCAGCATGCGTCATAATGAAGAACGAACTCTCATACGGCGAGTAAAACAACGCACGCCGAGCGCCAAAGCCGTCGTTTTTGAAAAAAAAAAGACAACACAAAACAGATGAAAATACGCGTGAGTAACAAATAACTGGTTCCCGAAGGGAGACGTGGACATTTCACTTATGATTTCGATCACGGAAACATCTTTCGAAACGAAACCTCCCTCATCTTTCGCCTGAGTATTCCAGTGTAGGAAAACGGTAATTACAGATCTGTTTCAATGTTACAATGTCCTATCGTTATCGCTGATAATATTGTAATTGTGTCATGTAAGTTTGATAAGTAACGGAAAGATAAAGGAAAACGACCAACTTTTTCAACTTTACAAAAACGAATGTTTTTGAAACTTCCTCATGTCATCGTATCCGTTGCAAAATGAGGGTTTTAAACAGAACGGTTTGTAAATTTTGAATTTGTATCTTAAGGTACGTTACAAATGTAGGCACGTCCAAACAGTTGCGTTACAATGTTGGAAGTACGAATACGTCCTCGCGGAACAAGCGAAAAAATTAGTAGACGCGCGCATAACACAAGACACCATAAAAATAAAAGAACAAAGGGACACGGGGATAATTAAAAGGAAAATGGAAGACAAATCTAAAAGTTGCCTCAAATTGCTAGATGTAGGGAAGGCGTTTTACCACTTAAGGGGACGTTCTGGCGTCGGCGACACAACGAAAATTTTTCAAACTAGACATTGGACGTTTATTTATTTCTTCTTTCCTGGGCATTATTAAAAAGCCATTGAAAAGATGATTGATGTAGTTGACTGTTCAGAAAGTGCCAAAAAAATTGGGGGGTCGACCGGACTTAAGGTGGAGATCGTAATGAAGAGAAGAACATGCCCGAAACAAACCCCTAAATCTGAGTAAATTCGGGCTCTCGTTAGCGACGTAAAGACTCAAAGATGACTTGCCAAGTCCCCACCATATTGCCTTTGAGAGCTTTGGTGAAAGGGGGGGGAGTGTTCTCGGGGGGGGGTAAGAGGAGACCTTGCACAATATGGTTTGGAATGGACGGCCATATTAATCGGATGTAAGATCAACTGGTGGACCGTTTCCTCACACGGCAACGAATGTTCGCAATTTAGCGACCATAAGTTTCAAACCGAGAGATGGGGAGGGGAGCCTTGGGCAGCTGCAAGGAATGGGCCGGACGGTTCCATGTGCCCCCCCCCCTAAAAAAAAATTAGGCAGAAACTGCATGACAAGTTTTTTAAACTTTCCCGACCTTGAATTTTGTTTTCCGTATATATTTGGACAAAGTGTAGATACTTGTAGTCAAGAACGAATCTGTTTCTGAAAAGAAAAGTCTAGGGGTCACCGAACGTCGCAAGATCGTTAAAATCTAATCAAAGCTATAGGAATGAGGGCCATTGCGTGCCCACTAATCACTTGTTTCACTTTAGTACTAAGCTCTCGCTCGATGCATGACGTGGCATGTGAATTTGCGTGCGCAGTAAGGATGCGCAGAACCAATTAGCGTGAACTTTCCTTAATGTTGCAATGCCTCTTTGTTCTTATTTGGAATGTCGAGGCGGCAGAATGTAAGATCGTGAAACCTTCTGTAGCACAAAGAGTCAATGACAGGCCTTAAAGGACTGCAGGTGCCTGCTAAACATGTGAAGACTTGCCCGACAAGAGGTGCTCACGAACGCGTTGTACAAAGGTGGCGAGTGCAACAACAACAAACAACAGTGCCCTCGCCAACCGGGGCCTCGCCAATGTAGCTGGCATTATAGCCAGCAGACGAAAATTTAGAAACGACACGCGAAACGTAGACCTTGCATTATTGAAGCTTTCACGCTGAACATGTTTCTAAGTGTAAACGTACATAAAGACCAACTTAACATCTAAATCAGCTTTACAATAACGTTTGAGTAGTTGTCTTATAACTTATTCCGGGCGATTTTAGAAAACCAGCCAACATAAGGGAGTTTATAGAAGTGCGTAGAAGTTTTCCGGAGTTAGATGAGGCGTTTCTGCTCAGTCAGAGAAGGATTCATTTTCTTCAGAGATGATACCTATAAATAATCTTGTCGATGACCCAAGACGGAAAACAGTTTTACCGTAAACGTCCAGATGAACACCAACCCAGAAATTGTTAATCTTATATACTCTGTCCAGTAATTTTCTGACTAAACCCAGTTTGTAATTGTGAGGGCGAAGCTAAAATAATTAGTACGAAGACCAGTAAACGGCTTTCTTGCGATATACAGTAGAATCGATGGATGGATGAACTGTTGTCATATCAAGAGACTAGTCTCTTGTGTCTATCAATGTGTTTAAGAAGCGATAATTTCTTATCGATTTTCCCTTTCCATTGTGAAACGAATACTCAGGTGCCTGGGGTGATGCTATCATAGAACATGGAACCGCCTCTTCCTCGTTACTGAACCAAACATAAGGAATCATCATATAGTGTCTGTAAAACACAACTTGAGAGGATGAATAGTTAACTCCCGGGGGGTACTCCCCATAATGGCCTGATACGGGAGGCTCCGCCCGAAAGGGGTACCTTTTTCAGGCTTCAGGTATAGATAAGATAAGATAAGATAACTTTATTTATACACGGTTTTTTTCCATCAGATCATCTAGTTAATTATAGTATGAAACACAGGGTAGGGATTTCACAGAAGTATGACAGGTATATAAAAAGGGTAGGGAAATCGGTCCGTTTAGGTATCTCAAAGGCCTTTAATTATAATTTTTCGAATAGATGCCTCTGGAGGTTGTATAAGTTCATTTATTAAGCACTACACAAAAAACGAGAACAAACTTCCCAAAATAGGTATCTGAAAGAGGGTACCTTTTTTTCAATAAAGGTATATAAAAGGGGTACCTTTTCTGCCAAAATGGTTATATGGAAAGGGTAAGGTGGTTGGGACCTCGGGCGGAGCCTCCCCGTATGATATTTTGTTAAGTACCCCCCCGGGAGTTAACTAACCAGTATTTTTATGATGGCCCATAAAGAGGTTTGCAATGGACTGGAGCAAGGGGGCGAACCCATTAGCAAACCCGTCTATTTGATCATAATGGGGTCTCTGCTGTTCTGAAGAAAAAAGGGGTTTTAAGGTCAGTGGCGCTTACTCTTCAGGCGGGGGTACACCTGAACCTGAATTTAAGTGAAGTTTTGGTAAGTTTAAGAGAGAGGTTGAAAGGGAAAAAAAAGGGTTATGGAACACCACCAGACAGTTTGCCCGACCGCACAATGGCACCCCAGGTTGTTGGGCAACTGTTTGGAGTGTATCTATCAATTTTTAACTTCAAACTCAAATTTTAAAAACAACACCAAATCTTCAAAATTTCCTATTTTCCATAAATTTTACTAATCCTTTGAGAAAAAAACTATTTATCTCCAAATATACCCTAAAAATCCCCTAAAAATTTACAAAACGACCCAAAACATAGATATGTGAAATGAGCATAGAGATTCTTGATTGCTTGTAACGTAAACGAGATATTTGCATTAAAAACATAATACCCAGCCAAAATACGGCTTTTGTGTGGACCCCCGCCTTAAGACCAGGCTGATTACCCTAACAAATGTATGTGATCGCCAGATCAATGCATTCATCAAGAGAAATAGAACGTAGCTGGTTGAGAACCAACTGCATAAATTCTCCTAGATAACTATGTATAAGTGACCCTTAATTTTGTAAATTGAAAACTGTCGTTTCTTTATTGAGAGTTATCGTCACTCTGCTGTCTTTACGTCCATTTGGAACTATTCCTCAAAAAACTGTTCGCTTCTCGGAACAGATAATGTCCGTGGACAAATATCCTAGCACATTTTCGCGTTTCCGCGCCAAACAATCTAACGAGAAGTTGAGACACCTTCAAGGGAAGTACAAGATTTCGGTGATTACATTTGTAAACGAATTTAAGAATCAGGTTTACAGGTTACAGTCTCTGTAAGTTTTATCCGATATTTGGTAGTCACTGAGGGGAGGGGGGATGCAACTGGTGGCTTGTTTCATCAATGCTGGATGCGTGCACTCTCAATGCCCCTCTAAACAACACTTAGAGACAAATATGACTCTGGGTGGGTGGGGTGAAAGGATACGTAAATTATGGTGACTAAATGGAGTTTTCCAAACAATTAAAAAAGTGATCAGATCGTCGAATTTATTGACATGATAAAGATATTTTCCTGCTAACATTTAATATACAGCTCGATGAAGTAAGTAAGTAAGAGGCTTTATTTCATTAGGGCAACACTCAGCGGTAATTAAAATTACTGACAAACTTGTGGCCCTCTAAAGGTAAAATAAAATTCAATCAAAAACCTACGGCAAATCATTAAGGTTAAAATTTTTAAATTATTACTGATATATCACAAAATAAATCGAATCAGTTACAGTTCTCGGGTACTTTTCAGACTTAACACGTGCAGTATATTGTAATTTACTAAAAGCACGTGTACTTAAATCGACATAAGTTCTGGCACGTGTATGTTGCTTGGTAACAATTAAAACAACACAGATCACGTTTTTCAGTTAAAGGAAACTACAAAATTACGTTGCATAAATTGGAAGGAACATTTCCTAGATAATCGAATAAATTTACTCATGAGGATGCCAATCAACTAATATTTGGGAATATAGAATCATATAAAATTGTGTACCAACACTTCTTAAAGGAAATTGCAATGGATATGTATTTTGTTTAGTTCCAATTTTTGTTTGCAACAGAGGTTTTCATTTTACAGCAAGGAGCACCTTACAAAAGAAAACTACGGACGGGTTCACTCCGGAAACAAAACCGAAAAGGACGACCACAGAATAAATCAGTAACCTCCCGCGGGCGTTTCCAAGTTAGTGCGCTCTCTTTCATTCACGTGTCCTAAAAGGAGCAGTGTCACGAGGATTTTGCTGTTTTAGGTCAATTCTGTGCTAAAATCATTACTTTGAGGCTTAAATCATAAACAAAATACTTCTGTAAAGCTAGGGCGAAGATATCAAATGAATTTTATCAGAGACGGCCAACCATAATAAATTTCTTGAGGATTTTTGGAACACGTAGCATCAAAACTCAATAAAATTGGACAATTTTTTCAAGTTTCAATCCATTTCCATCCATGCCATCCGTAGCGACAGGCCACAGGAAACAGTTTCAGTACCTTCAAATAGTTTTTAATACCAAAACTAGATCATAAGTTTTGGAATTCAAATGATGCGAAGACACCTTCTAGTTTTTTATAAAGTTGCCAAATAGCGTGACAATACCCCTTTAAAGTAATAAGAAAAAGGCGGAGAGTATCAAAGTCTGGGTGACTCTGGAATTACAGTTATGCTAAACGATTTAGTTGCCTTATCTATGTAAATTAAATACGCTAGAAATTCCAGAAATTCGGTCTAAAAAATGTTTCCAGGAGGTGAGTGAATTCAGGATGATTGCGACACATGCAGCTACAAACTGACTCACTCCGGCGCTCCGACTCAAGATCTTTCTGTGGAGATTGTACTACTACTGCCGTGCGTGGTCGTTACAGCAGAATCTGTTAAATGTTATCTATGTTTACAATGAATTCAAGTTGACTGCGACATATGCAGCTACAAACTGACTCACACGCCTAGACTAAACATCTTTCTGTTGATATTATATCATTATTACTATCATCATCATCGTCATCTCATCATCATCATCATTATTATTATTATCAGATTATTGCTATTATTAATGTATCGCTGAAAGTGAAAAATGTTGCTCAGCATCAAGTTTTATAATGAAACTTGTGGGCTGCATTCATCGTTGGAAGTGCCATATCCAGTGCCCAATTTCAGCGGCTCCCTCAAACCCCTGCTATCCCTGTGAACGCTCCTGCGCCGGCGCCAGCCGATCACCATGACAGCGATGGCTAATCCGACAAAAGCCGTAACGCCAAACGTAATACTAGCCGCAGTTCCAGCGTCCATTTTATCAGGATTGCCCTGGGAAGACTTTTGCTTGTCTGGGGTAGCAGTTCCGCTGGAGAGATTCATGCCAACTATACCAGGTCCATCTATATTGATTTCAGCTGCGAACTCCAAAACAGACCTGAGAGATAAAGCAGAAAAATATTACAATAATAGAATTTCTAGTTTGAGAGATGGAAGCCTCATAAGCAGTAGCTGGTTCAATGCATGAAACCTTTGAATACTCAAGGGCTAGTTTTAATCGTTCGAGGGGGGACAAAACCGCAGAAAACCCTGAAAATAAGACTCTTGCATAAAACTATGGTGCTATATTAGGGTCAGTATTCAGACAAGTGTTTTTTTCACGTAGTGAGATTTGTTGAACCGCAATTTCACCTGTAACACAAATTTTTCCTTCCTTGAATTCAGCAAAAAGGTGAATTTATCATGCTGCAACCCTAATTTCTCATCTTGATTCGTCTGATAGATGAATTAATTCACTTGACAGGTAGACTTGCCATGAAGCGTTCGAACGAACTAAATAAACGAAGGAGTTTTCTGAAAGTCTACCTAATCTGACAAGCAAATTTCCCTGATAGATGAATTCACTTCAAACGAGAGGCTTGGAAACTAGTTTGATTTTTTGCCACGGTTTCCCACGGTGCTTTGCATTCTCTTTCTCGTCGTAATGGCGGAACTAGGCTCGATTTTCCCGCCGTTTTCGGAGTCGGACCCACAAAACGGCTGGAAATCGAGCCTATCCTTGCACACGGCTGGCGCGAGGGAAATTTGAATTGACCAATCAGGATTCAGCAGGAGGGAAAAAAACATTACTGTCCTGACGTCATTGTAACTTAACTGAAAACGCGTTAAAATCAGGTATTTTTTCTCTATGGAGATGCCAATGAATATTCACCACAAGGGATTTACAATTCCAAACAACCATATCAGATTCTAAAAAGTGAAAAATATGAAACATTTTTTGTCCTCAAGCTTCTAAATCGGCGCTAAAATGGGTCTATTGACTCGCTCGTATTTCGTCGACTGTTGCCAGGTAGAGAAATGGTTGTGTTATTTTGAACAAAATATCCTATGCATCGTCAAATTAAACCCAGAATTCTCAAGTTAACCATTAGAAGCGGCCAAAGCAACTTTAGCATCGTTTTATTTTCATTAGCTGCGAAGAAAATAGCCTCCTACGCAGACGGAGGAACGCGTGACAAGCCTAAGAACGTCTGCGTGGGAGGCTACCATCGACTTTGACATCGTGGAAAGAAGGCTGAGCCTTTTTGAAGGGTCTGCGGTATTCCCCATTGCACGTGACTGAGTTTTGTGGAGGATTTAAAGTCGGCCTCGCCCGACTAAAAACAAGGCGGTCTACCGAGCTGAAGACAAGCCAGCAGATATATGTTTAAAAATGACTTAAACCTGGTGAAAACTTAAAATTTTAAACTTTAGTTTTTTTCTGACGTCACGTGAAAACCAAGAATTTATCGTATCGGTAAGACAGCTCAGTTTTAACTTTGTCTAATTGTTTTTATAAGATGCAACTTTTTGCAAAGTTTAAAAAGATTCTGCGAAGGGGATTCAGAGCCACCTTAAATTTTCGAAAATTTAAGGTGGCTCCGAATCCCCTTCGCAGGATTTTTTTAAACGTTGCGAAAAGTTGCATCTTATCATGCTGATTACAATTCGATAATAAAAAATGGGGGTCACAGAGCTCGTTTTTGAGTTATAAGCTCTTAAAGCTAAAATTAAGGTGTTTTTAGCAGGTCATATTGTTGCTATGGAAACCTATTGTGCCACAAAATTAACAGCAACTTGTTTTCCGATGATTGGGCAGTTTGTTGATACCATCGGCGAAATACGAGATACAAAAATCGGGAACTTGTCGCGCAACATTGTTTCGTTACAAGTTTTTGTCGATGTTTCCCGTTTTTCACCCTGTGTGATCAACTTGTCACGCAACGAAAACATTTGTTGCGGGTTGAAGAAATGCGGCGCGCTGATTGGTTGATTTGCTGAGGCACAAGCAAATTTGTTGCGCACCAAGTTGTGAGTTTGATGAAAAACGAGCAACAAAGCCAAAATTTGTTGCTCAAAGTAGACCCGCGCTCTACTTTTCGCAACAACTTTCTTCAACGCGCAACAAACGTTTTTTTTTTTGCGCGATAAGTTGATCAGACAAGGTGAAAAACGGAAAACATCGACGAAAACTTGCAACGAAACAATGTTGCGCGACAAGTTGAGGGTTTTTGTATCTCGTATTTCGCCGCCTTAAGGTGGCTCCCTATAGTTTTTGCAGTATATTTCAGCACAAACGATGGCGAAAAAAATGTTTTGTCAAGTTTTTGACACCGTCTCGGACGTGAAAGTGCACGCGCTCCACTATGCAAATTAGCTTCTTGTACGAGTCAGATTTTCCTGTCTCGCCAAACTCGCCAAACAGGTAGAAAGAATAAAAAACTATCGAAAGCAAAAATTGGTTATGATTAAGAATTGTTCTGAGAAACTCACAAACTAGCTCAATACCAGAAAAGAGAGCTTCCTTGCATAAACTTTATTCATAAGTCAAAAGCTTACGCGTACAACTAGCGCGAGAAGATCTTCCTCATTCACAGCGCGAAATTTAAAGTCCTGTTTTCATCCCAAAAAAACTCACCTTTTTGCGAATGCCTCAGAACAAAAAAGTTGCTGATTCAAATAGAAGGGAGTTTCACGTATTTTTTTAAAGAAATCAAAGTTTGATTGTAAGTAGGTGGAATCTCCTCGTTTTAGTAGACCCAGTCTTCTGCATCACACCTTTTTGCTCGGACCCGCTCGTTTCATCGCCCTACGGATAAGAGCCCTGGTTTTATCATTGCACGCGCGCTGATGACGAAAGCTCAAAGGGAAACATCAGTGTTTTTCGATTTTTATGACGTCAACATGAGCACAAAAAGCAAAACTGACAGTAAATTTTCTTGCGTTTCCTTTGGTAATTTTTTTTAAAATGTGGCGGAGTTTTAACCACATACATTTTCCTATAAAATACCTTGTTTTTGTTAAAATCTGTCAGAGCTAATCTAATATATTTAGAAAAATGACAAAGTACAGAATATTGGGAAAAAACCGTCTGAACAACCTTGACTTTTTACCGATTCAAAATGTTAGGCAATATCATTTCCATGATATGGCAAAGTATGAAAAATTTCACCGAAGGAAAGTGTGGATACTAAGGAGTTTAGGCCAAAATGAGGAATATATCTGCCTCTCATTAAATGAGATGTTTCCATGGTAACAGCCTTAAGGCAAAAATTGACAACCAAAAAATAAGCCTTATTTCAACAATATCCATACTGTCAAATCTCTACAGGGAAAGCTTTAAGATAAATTAACTAAGTTTCCTTTTCTAGCTCGCGCTCTATAGTGAGGGTGTTCGTAAATACTCTAGGGAGCCACCATAAGATAAACAATTATAAAATAACTGAGCCACTACACGCGTTCTCATTGCTCGATAGGTGTGTTAAGATGAGACGTAAACACGGTTGTGACGTTTCAGATTTGCGCGTATTTTTAAGAATTACTTTATAAAAGCAATAGAGCACTTTTTCCGTGTTTACAGAACCTCATCTTAACACTCGGAGGGTTGGGAGAATTCTCGAAAGTTATGCAAACAAGAGACGTAGTCGAGGGTTTGTATTAGATGACACTATGTAAACACGGAAAAAGTGCTCTATAGCTTAAATTCTTAAATTGACGATATTGTTACAAGACAGTTGCGCAACCTGTTCATTTGTGTCTTTCAATCAATCAATCAATCAATCAATCAATCAATCAATCAAAAGCTTTAAGTTTCTTGGAATTTCATGAAAGCAAAAATATATAGAGGATATTACACGGTGGCGAGAAGATATGAATTTTATGTTCTCGTGGCAAGAACAATATCTCACGAGTGAGCGAAGCGAACGATACGACACTCACAAAGGTGACATACGGAAAATACGCCACTCGGGTCCCGGATGAAGTGGCGTATGGAATCTACGAGTGGTTTAGTTCCCAGTAAAACACTCTCCACCATATAATAAACTGATTTATTATATGGCAAGGTAGTCTTGAGGTAAATCTGAGCGTTCTGATTGGTTCTTTCTTGGTCGGGATTTCGCCATACAGACCATTTTCATGGAAACGGTCTTGAGCTGTGTGTTTTTTCTTTTCAAAAGCCGGCAAATTTAAATGCGAACGCACGTTCAATAGGCCAGAATAAGAGAAGAAAAGGCCCAAATTGGCTAAATGGAGTTGACAAAAATCGCTTTTCTGATTTCCTGACGCGCTAAAATAGAATTCGGCATACGGCTTTTGGAAGAGTAATGATTAAACTACAATTTGAGCCTAAACCCAAGGAGATTTAGGAAGTATAAGGATTATCCCTTCGCAGTTGAAAAACTGTAAAATTGGACGATTTTTAGTATGAAGTCCGTTTTCAAAAGCGCTTTATTGAAAATTAAGGCCGCCTTGCAATATTCGGCATACGGCAAATGGAAGATGGATCTTTTCCTAAACAAAATCCGTTTTAAGTTTGGTAATTAATGAACGAGAACCACTATCCCTTTCAGTTTGAAAACTGCCTGGTCAAGTCGCGTTTGAAAATGGCGCGTTCTAGGTAAGCGAGCCATTGTATTCAGCTCAGGACTGAATAACAATGGCTGTCAAAACTAACAATACCCATTCAAGAAAACCATTTAGATGTAAATGAGTACCTATTTGCTGCGAATTTTAAAACTGGTCTCCCAGCTGAGCCATTCGCTCATAACGGGCAAAGAACATGGAGGAAGGTAAAAACGCCAGTGATCGGGAGCTCTTTTCGTGATGTCACGACAATTGGTCAAGAATAAACAATGTCCAATGTCGAGTGAGCACGATCTAACCCGCGCTGTCTTAATATTTCGCAAACATGAGCGGCCAAAGGTTTCTGCGCGATGATCTATGTTTTGGGTCGTTTTGTAAATTTTTAGGGGATTTTTGGGTATATTTGGAGATAAATAGTTTTTCTCAAAGGATTAGTAAAATTTATGAAAATAGGAAATTTTGAAGATTTGGTGTTGTTTTAAAATTTGAGTTTGAAGTTAAAAAATGATAGATACACTCCAAACAGTTGCCCAACAACCTGGGGTGCCATTGTGCGGTCGGGCAACTGTCTGGTGGTGTTCCATAACCCTTTTTTTCCCTTTCAACCTCTCTTTAAACTTACCAAAACTTCACTTAAATTCAGGTCAGGTGTACCCCCGCCTGAAGAGTAAGCGCCACTGACCTTAAAACCCTTTTTTCTTCAGAACAGTAGAGACCCATTATGATCAAATAGACGGGTTTGCTATGGGTTCGCCCCCTTGCTCCAGTCATTGCAAACCTCTTTATGGGCCATCATAAAAAATACTGGTTAGTTAACTCCCGGGGGGTACTTAACAAAATATCATACGGGGAGGCTCCGCCCTGAGGTCCAACCCCTTACCCTTTCATATACCATTTTGGCAGAAAAGGTACCCCTTTTATATACCTTTTATTGAAAAAAGGTACCCCTTTCACATACCTATTTTGGGAAGTCTTGTTCTCGTTTTTGTGTAGTGCTTAATAAATGAACTTATACAACCTTCAGAGGCATCTATTCGAAAAATTATAATTAAAGGCCCTTTGAGATACCTAAACGGACCGATTTCCCTACCCTTTTATATACCTCAACTTGTGAAATCCCTACCCTTTTTCATACTATAATTAACTAGATGATCTGATGGAAAAACCGTGTATAAATAAAGTTATCTTATCTTATCTTATCTATACCTGAAGCCTGAAAAAGGTACCCCTTTCGGGCGGAGCCTCCCCGTATAGGCCATTATGGGGAGTACCCCCCGGGAGTTAACTATTCATCCTCTCAAGTTGTGTTTTACAGACACTATATTGATGATTCCTTATGTTTGTTCAGTAACGAGGAAGAGGCGGTCATGTTCTATGATTAGATCACCGCCAGGCACCTGAGTATTCGTTTCACAATGGAAAGGGAAATCGATAAGAAATTATCGCTTCTAAACACATTGATAGACACAAGAGACTAGTCTCTTGATAGACAACAGTCATCCATCCATCGATTCTACTGTATATCGCAAGAAGCCGTTTACTGGTCTTCGTACTAATTATTTTAGCTTCGCTCCTCACAATTACAAACTGGGTTTAGTCAGAAAATTACTGGACAGAGTATATAAGATTAACAATTTCTGGGTTGGTGTTCATCTGGACGTTTACGGTAAAACTGTTTTCCGTCTTGGGTCATCGACAAGATTATTTATAGGTATCTATCTCTGAAGAAAATGAATCCTTCTCTGACTGAGCAGAACGCCTCATCTAACTCCGGGAAAACTTCTACGCACTTCTATAAACTCCCTTATGTTGGCTGGTTTTCTAAAATCGCCCGGAATAAGTTAAGACAACTACTCAAACGTTATTGTAAAGCTGATTTAGATGTTAAGTTGGTCTTTATGTACGTTTACACTTAGAAACATGTTCAGCGTGAAAGCTTCAATAATGCAAGGTCTACGTTCGCGTGTCGTTTCTAAATTTTCGTCTGCTGGCTATAATGCCAGCTACATTGGCGAGGCCCGGTTGGCGAGGGCACTGTTGTTGTTGTTGTTGCACTCGCCACCTTTGTACACGCGTTCGTGAGCACCTCTTGTCGGGCAAGTCTTCACATGTTTACAGGCACCTGCAGTCCTTTAAGGCCTGTCATTGACTCTTGTGCTACAGAAGGTTTCACGATCTTACATTCTGCCGCCTCGACATTCCAAATAAGAACAAAGAGGCATTGCACATTAAGGAAGTTCACGCTAATTGGTTCTGCGCATCCTTACTGCGCACGCAAATTCACATGCCACGTCATGCATCGAGCGAGCGAGCTTAGTACTAAAGTGAACAATGATAGGGCAGATGGCCATTCCTATAGCTTTGATTAGATTTAACGATCTTGGACGTTCGGTGACCCCTACTTTTCTTTTCAGAAACAGATTTGATCTACAATTATCTACACTTTGTCCAAAAACGAACAAAAATTCAATGTGGGAAGTTAAAAAAATTTCATGATTTCTGTCCAAGGGACATGGAATCCTGCCATCTTGCAGCTGCAAGGCCCGTGAAACTATGGTCGCTAAATGCGAACTTGTTCGTTGAGGAACGTCACCAGTTGACTTAATCCGATTAATGGGTCCATTCAAACCATATGTGCCAGAGAACACTCCCTTTCAAAGCTCTAAATGCAATATTTTGGGACTTGGAGCCACTTTGGTCTTCTTCGCTAACGAAGCCCGATTTACTCAGATTTAGGTGTTTTTCCGGGCATGTTCTCTCTCAAACGAAGTCGGTGACCCCCCAATTTTTTTGGCATTTCTGACATCACTAACTCATCATCTTTCAATGGTAAAATTCTCAGAAAAAAGTCAATGTTAGAAAATTTTCGCGCGAACGTCCTTAAGTGGTAAAATCCCATTCTTAATCCAGCAATTGAGGCATTTAGATTTGTCTCTTTCCTTTTAATTATTGTTCCCTTTGTCTTTTATTTTATTGTTCTTGTTATGCGCGCGCTATTTTTGTTTTCCGCGTATTTCGTATTCAAATTGTAACGCAAGTTTTGACGCCTAATTTTGTAACGTACCTTAATATAAAATTCAAATTTACAACCGTTAAA
>JAHPZR010035596.1:0-7500 GCA_019787425.1 Platygyra sinensis
AACAAAGATCGAATCTTCCCCCTGAGTATGTTTCGGTCTTTACTTAAATCGCCCTTCATTTCTAATTCTTCTCCTCGTCTCTTTCACTTACCATTACTTTCTCATCCCCTCTCTGCCTCTAATTCCATTCCTGGCCACTTTCACCCTTACAGTTCCTTTTCCTTTCTCATCCTTTCCAATCGGCTTCTATTCCTCGACTTCTCCAATTCTTGTGATTCTCTAAATTCTCCTTCCCAACTTCTCTCTCTCTCCCTCGTCTAATTCTCTTCCTTCTCAAATTTACAGCGGTTATCAGTCACACGCGCCCTTCAACGATTTTTTTTGACATTTCAAAACAAAAATATAGTTTTTAGTGGACATGTCATCAAAGGTTATCCATGACAATAGTCGTGTTCGTGTCAGTTTTCACGCCCATTTCGATAGTCGTTGGATCAGGAATAATCCGTCAGTTTTTATGACAAAGTAATTTACAATTTCGCTGAAATGGAGGGCTATTATGTAGAGAAAACGTGGTTACGTTTGTCTTTGAATTGCATAGCAGAAACACTTTTTGCGAGCGAAACGTTTGTGAAGAAAGCGGCGCACGAAACAAAACTAGAGCCGTAAGTGATCCGCCAAAGAGAAAGTCAAAGAAACGAAAGGTACAAGGTAGCTGAAAAAGTTGGCAACCATTATCTTGGAAGAGGACTACTTAGCTTGCAGATTTTCTTTAATAGAAACTTCAGGTGGGTTTCATTATTTTCAGCTGGTAGAATGATTTAATTTTAGATTTTTCATCAATTTGGGGTCCTTATGAATTAACAAAGACAAACAGTCATGTGTTAAAGCTTTCAGTAGGTTTACGTATCGGTCATTTCCTAGTGTTTTATTTGTTTGCTCATTTTCTTGGGATGATCCACTCTATCACTAGTAAGTAGTGTTCCCATTTGGTTAATGTCTAAGATTAAATGCAGCTATAGCTATTTTAGTTGTTTCAAACGCTGCGAAATACTCCCGCGAAAATGACAGAAAGTCGCTAAATTACTAGGGAAATCTCCAACGACATCGACGAAACTGAAGTGCGAAAACAAAAACATACTAAATTCGAAAAAACTCGACGAAATCGAAAGTCTTATTCAAAGGGTTAAAGAAAATCCGCTGAAGAAGATGTTTATTATTATTAATAAATAATTGCCAAAAAGTTTTTGAAGAGCCTGAAACCATCTGGTTTAAGGTTTAAAAAGTTAAAAGCTAAGATAATTGACGTCCAAAACCCACTAGTTGCACGCTCTACGTTAGCCATTTCTTTTACAACGTTGACACTTTTAAAATCTTACCTGTCGTACGGAAGTATATATTGAGTCTCATCCTGCTTGCATGAAGTCAAACGCACTATCGACAGCGCGAACATCCCAGTTTACTCTTGAGAGACAAGATGCGGAGAGCCTGATCTGGAAGAAACCTTGGGGATTTTAACTCTGAAGCAGTTCCCTAGAATCATCAAACTAACAGGTTTCTTCACATATGAAATTTCATCAGTTAATTCAAAGTCCTACGCGAATTACTGCAGGCACTGCTACTACAGTTGACTTATTCATAACCAATAATCCTGGTTAATTTTCACACTCTGGTGTCTCGCATATTGGCAGTAGTGATCACTCACTTATTTATGCCATTAGCAAATTATGCATTCCAAGTCGCCCCTCAAGGATTATTTTCAGCAGACAGTTTAGAAATATCAAGCCCACTCGTATTAGGCAGGATTTAGCCATGGTCCCATGGCATACTGTAACTTGCTTTAATAATCCAAATTCTGCTTGAACTGTTTGGAGAGACCTGTTTCTACATGTCTCATTTATTCATCCACCTTATCGACAAAATAAAGTGGAAAGTGTTCCTGCGCAATCCTAAAGGAAGAGGTCTTTTTCACTTTACTGAAGCATTGCCGACCAAACTCTCGCTTTTCCTCCAACAAAATATATAGTGGCACAAGTTTTCACGACGTTGAAACAGATGAATCTTTCCGCAGATATTCTTCTATTACCAATGAATGATGAATAAGGCCCGTTCCAAACGCCGCTCTATTCATGCGTCGAACCTAACTGATGCGTTAAGTACGGCAGAAGAGCGCCGTTTGAATCAGTTCGGTTCGGCAGATTAGAGTTTGGAGCGGCACATGGGTGGAGCGGCGTTTGGACCGGGCCTGAAATGTAATGAAAAAGTTGATTTACATGAATTGTCAAGGCATTTAGCCTTGCCATACATTCGCATGAGAGAAAAAGTTGTTTGCTGTAATCCTTCCATGTACAATTATTTTGTATGTCCCCAGACCGGAAATGATCCCCAAATTGGACCGCAAATGATCCCCGATGTGGAACGCAAATGATCCCCGCCGAAAAACGAGGAATGGCATGGAGTTTGGTTTCCTGGATTTTTCCTACTTTTTATTTTATCTATATACTCATTTAGTTTCATCAACTAAACGATGAATTAGATAAACATAAAGAAAATATATTCTGTTGGGGTAAAGTATAATCTGATTTCAAATCCTCATCATTATAAGACCCCAAAGGCGTGAAAACTAATTTAATACCAAAGCAAGTGTTAATACCAACAGTAACAGCTTTCGCGATATGTTCATGACCTTTTAGTTCAAGCGAATGAGCTACAATCATGGACAAAAGTCTTGGGACAAATTTACATTTGAGGTGCTTTTTCACACGCGCCAAGCAAACAGTCAGGCGCGAATTCATCTACACTTATGCAGCCCCTCTCTTCCCCCCCCCCTCCCCCCCTCTACAATGTTGGACAAGTGTACACGCTCTATTTCTCCAGACAACATTGTATGGGGGGCGGGGGGGGGGGGGGAAGAAACGCATAACAGTCCTTTTTTTAAAACTCCGTTTTAAAAACACAAAAAATTAGTGCAATTACACAAGTGTCCCAAGGAATTTTGTCCAGGATTGTAGAAATTCAGCTTCCAAACTCTACAAGCCAGTTTGACTTTTAGTTCGCATCTGCAACTTGCAGCCAGAAATTGTGTACAAGAGCACTGATTGGTCAACTTACATTGTATGTAGAGCGACTCAACACTTACCTCATCATCCGTGGGAAAAATGCGAAAAACCAAAAAACCGCATATTACAAACTAGAAGTAAAATGGCAGACGTAAGCTGGTTTCGTGTAAGATTCGAAGACTAAAGAAGTCTTGCTTCATGAGATACTGCCGGATAGGTTACACCACTACAACCACGAAAAAACCGAGGTCTGTGTTACCTGCCGAAGCCTTCGGTTTCGGCAGATAACACAGACGCGACGTTTTGATAATTCATGATTTCATGCGAAAACCGAATTCAATAATTGTTTTATTATACACTTTTCACATAATTCATCCTCAGAAACAGAAGCGAAGCGTTCAGCCATTTTGTTTCTGAGGAGAACACTCCAAGGGGCTCAGTAACCAGGCAGACGTTGAACTTGACATGATAAATGCAATATCTGCAGCAGATATTGCATTTATCATGTCAAGTTCACAAGCTATTGTAAATTGATTGAATGCTCTCGCCCAATCAGATTTTTCATAGTGAGTCTGATGTATAATAATATGTGATATGTGCGGTATATAAAATACACATTCATTCAAATTCAAATACCGGTATCTGGTTCTTTCGAAAAATATATTGCAAAATCAGCTGTCAACTTCAAGACTTTGTGACGACTTTGTGGGGAATATTGTTTATAATTAGAGGTCCCTTTAGACAGAGATTCATACGATGATTCGATGTGATTTGTATTTCTACTTCCTGTAACATTGTGCTAGTGCTTGTCTCTGCTGGTGCCTTAGATGACACTCTCGCCACCTTCTTAGTTGTTTTATGTATTTTCGCCTTTTTATTGTAATTATGCACAAAAGAATCTCAAAAAGATAAACAAATTACATCTTTGAAAATGCTCTGCAAAAGATTAGAAAACTGACTCGTCTTCTTTGATCATTTCCTTTACGATACTACTCAACTCGTGAATATAAATCGCATGACTGTAAATCTTCCTTTCTCTCTGTTCAGTATTTATATTTTCCCAATACATTATCTGTTTTATTTCGATTATAGGCAGTATTCAATTCTAATTTTTCCGTCCTGTCTTTAAATGGCTTACTTGTTGTTTACGATCCTCTTTACTTGATTTCGACTTGGTTCGCTTGGATTTCCCACCGGATTTCCTGAAATTGTTTTTTTTTTTCTTCAATGATCTTTCCTTATTTTCGGAATCGACCCTGGCTGGAGTTCCCGTTTATATCCAGGCATTTACATTTAACGCTCAAAGCAAGGCACTTCGAAGTGTTTAGAACAGATCGCAAAATCACCAACAAGATTAAGTTTTTATAAATATCGCGCACTTTCCTTTAGTACAGGACTCCTGGGCAAAGAGACTCCGGTATTGAGATCAGCAATATTACTGCAACCATGCACAATACATCTTTTCCCGGCACTTTTTAACTCTACATTCACCTATATTACTGGTAAATAAGATAACCGTGACAAACATGCGATTTAGAAGACCTTATTTATGATGTGAAGGTTTTCGTTACGAGTATAACGTCACTAGGCCCATACCTCCTACTGCGCGGTAGGAACATGGCCGATTGATGGCGGAAACACAATTACGAGAAATACCGTGAGGAGAAATGGACTTCCAGTGCTCGGATTTAAAAACTGCTTGGCCTGGTAAGTAACCGCTACGTAAACTTTCGAAAAATCCACAAACATAAACTTCGGAAAATTCGATCGAACTGGCACTTTAAAGAGAGAAAGAAAAAGAGATAAAAGGAAAACAAACAGTTTTGATACAAGATTCATTGTGAGGAGTCTGGGTCACCTAAATAGCTTATGAAACTAATCGAGTAGGTGCCCTAAAGTAACTAAATTTAGGAGAGGGAATACAGTGCTAAATAAACAGTTTATGTTAAAAACTATTTCTTTAAAATCTAACTACCAAAAAATTAATTTCATATTTAATAATATACAAGCAACAATTTCTGCATTCTGATTAGTTAAGGACATGTCAATTAATCCCAAATCAGTGCAAAAAAAAGTGTAACTGAGTGCAAAAAAGTGTAATTGAGTGCAAAAATGTGTAATTAGTTTGAAAATGATTGACAGCTCCTACTTTGAGCTTGGACAAACAAAATGGCGGACAAAAATTAAACGAAGATTAGAACTCTCTACCTTCATTTCAATACAATTACCTCATAACGAAGCAAAGTGCAAAGCTCAACAACAACTTCTAAACTAGTAAAAGTGAAGTAGATGTACACAAAAGCCGCGAGGTCAAAAACTTTAACATAAACTTCAGCTTGAGTGAATCAAAGTGAAAATATGCCGGCGTCGATCGCGACTACATTACAAAATACCAGTTGAAGAAGTAAATTTTAAAATTCCTGAGCACCACGAAATAAAACGCGAAGAAGGACCCAACAAGACGTCCTAAAAACCGGCCACATCTTACGTTTTAAGACAAAAAGTGCAAGCATTCTACTTTTGTGAAAGAACTGAAACGGCGAGCTTAGAGATTAGAAAGGTCGTCCCCTAACAAAACCCGGTAAACGCTTCAGGCAAATCTAACCTGTACAACGTCCAATGAAGAAGCTGAAGTCTGGCAGCAACCAGGAGAGGTGAAAAAGATGTCCTTCAGAGCTAAGAAATTCCGTTCTTGGTAGATTTGAGCTTCGTTTCTTGGTATTTTGGACAAAGTAACTTGTACCACGGCCAGGTTCAATGGTTTCTTGCACGCAGTTTCTCAACCGCTCAAAAAACATTTGGCAAGAAAGCCGCATGAAAACCGCAGGGAGTTTTTCCTCTTCTTTGTGGTCAAGTTCTTCAATTCAACTTTGAGTAAAGACTGCTTTAAACTGTGAAAAGAAACTGCTCAGTTTTCATACATGACTTGGAGAGAGTGAATGAATTTTTATGCTTGAATTCACCTGTCAAATTTTCATCCAATTGGTGGTTTGCATCGAAAATAAAAATCGTAACCATTCAATAAATTAAGTCAAGAATCAGGTATATGATAGATAATTGCTAGACAAGAAACATCGCCGAGATTTAGATCTGTGCGGTTTTTCATTGCCGCGTTATTCGGTAAACAGTTTCACCTAAATTTATAGAGCTTTGTATGGAGACGCCATGTTGGTGCCCTTCTGAGGGGCACCAACATGGCGGCCGGAAACCAACAGAAACATCTGCCATCGAGTTTTGCCACTAAAACGAAAAACTATTACTCTAGAGTTCTGAGACATTAAAAGTAATACTTCTTCTAGTGCAAGAACTGTTCAGTTGCCAAAAACGTAAGCCATAACTGCTCTTATGACCTACGCGTGATCCCTCTCGAACCGCCATTTAATGTCACGCAACGCATAAACTTGAAAATTCAAATGCCCTCTATAAGAAAATGAGGAAACCTATCGAGCTTAAACGTCGTGAAACGCCAAGTTTTGATAAGGTCTTATGTCTGATGACACTAAAACGCCAGTAGGATTGCTAATTTACAATTTTGGAAAATGATGACGTCACATGAAAACAAAGAATAAAGTTGATGTAGCCTGTTGCCTCCATTTGTCACGCAAAATACTGAAGCGTGACAGAAATTGTTACTTGTATATTATTAACAAGTAATCAAATGATTTTTCTCGTGCAATTTGTAATAAATAAGCACTCGAAAATTTTTCAAAGACTACAAATTGCACTCGCCCTACGGTCTCGTGCAATTTTTTGTAATCTTTGAAAAATTTACTCGTGCTTATTTATTCCAAATTGCACTCGAAATCATTTGATTACCTATACAACTTAACAACCAGTAATATCACAATAACCGTCTATAATTCTATTTTTTATAGTTTATCGAAATCTAGAAAATGGAGTCATCTGCTTGATATTAATTGGTAGTGAGTTCCAAAGGTTGGAACCAGTGCAATGAAGAGAGCGAATACCATATTGGGTAGTTCGAACTGATTTTATAACAAAGAAAATTTCATTCAGTGACTGACGTGTAGAATACCCGAGTGCAGAAGATATCGGTTTGAAAAAATCCAAAAAACGTGAAGGAATCAGCTTATGAAACCACTGATAAACAAAAGAAAGGATTTCTGAGGGAGTTATATCTTTAAATTTTAACAGGTTAAGACATTTAACAATGGTTTTGAGTGTAACACAGGTTCTGAGAATGTCATAATGCTAGCTGTTTGCTTTTACAAGTTCACAGTTATGTTTGGAAAGAAGCTTGCCAAAGATACGCAAGCGGTATTAAAGTCCGCAGAAGGTATGTCTTTTATTATAACTAGAGGTAACATTTTCAGTGAAACACGGTTAAAAACATCCGTTTTCAGTACAAATTATATAGAATAAGAATAACTAAACGCTCTAAGAGCGTTAACTCGAGCTTCGTACCGCAGTACCAAATCGTACTTTACGAGTAGCAGGACGCTTATTGAACACACTAAACACAAAAGAATCAGGATATTTTCCG
>JAHPZR010035606.1:0-16113 GCA_019787425.1 Platygyra sinensis
CATAAAAGAAATAGAAAGCACCATTTACTGTTTGAAAATATTACTGCATCAGTTCCGGAGATATTTAAAGGGGCGCACTCCCGGTTGAACGGTTTGAAAAGTTTAGTATAACTTTTTCACAATTCGTTTTGTTTTGCAATCTGATGGGGACAATCACTTGCCTAATTTGCCAAAGTGAATTTGAAGGATAATAATACCAGTAGCTTCCACGTTGCCCCGATCAGATGTATGCCCTTGGACATTTGTGTGTTCCTCAAAGCCTCACAGTTTTTCCCGCATGCTACACCTCTCGGAAACACATAATATCCGCAGACAAATTTCCTACTGATAGCATAGTTTGGCACACCAAACGGAGGCTATGTATCCTTGGCCTCTTGTTGTGCCCAAGATGTGGCCGCCATTTTTCAAAGAACCTTTTTTTTTTTCATGTTCAGACTCTCTTTGGCTGCAGACTGGTTTTTTTAGTCGTGTGACCTGTACTTGTTGCAGGTTTTTCTGTCCTACTATACACTTGACTCTGTCTTATGATAGCGCTCACTTGATTTTTCAGTTTTGAGTCTCATTAGTTTTATTGTTGACATCCTTTTGGTTGAGTGGATTGTTCTGTCTGGTTTTAAGCTCAACTAGTGTTGCTTTGCTTGTTTGTGAACAATCTGAGCTAATAACAAACCTGCGTGGCTGGTGCATTTTTAAGAGAGTGGTTGTACAAGTAACCTAGTCAAAGGAAAGCTCTCAAGTATTAAGGGGTGCGGCGTTCACTTATCTCTGAGCCAGTACTGTCCTGTACATGGTATTACGTTACTCTCGTGGCTGAATGTGAAAAACCAAAAGTGACCGTTATCTTTTTACAATTAAAGTGCCTATGAAATGGAGATTGTTGCCCGCCTTAATTTATTTAATAGTCTCATCTTGCGCTGATTCATATTTTTCGGAATTTAAAGCTCTGGTTTGGCACGCCATAAATAATTTCCTATCCTCCAAACTAAGTGTGGCAAAAAGGCAATTTTTTTGTTTTTCTGAGGGACTGGTGACTAGTGAATGTCATAAGGTGTGTTAAGTTTGATTGCTTGCCCTTCGAGTCAGTGTATTCCTACAACAGTTAGCACTCACTGAGCTATCTGTTGGCGGTTTTACTCAGTGGAAAAAGGCCCTCAGATGATAAATTATCCAGTAATACATCAGGCTTTGTGTGATCTGTTGAGTCACTGCCAGTTAGCAGGTAGAAGGGGGAAAGGCTCTTTTAATTTTGATCAAGTTCGGGGCGTGGAAGAAGGAGATGTGACGGAAGTAACTGCCAAGATCCTAAGGTTGCGCCTTACTCAGAAACTTAACGAATACAGGGGTAGCGATGTGCGAGGCGATAGACAATTCGAACTCAACTTGCTGAATGATTAACACACGTTTAATCACAGTTCAATGTTCACGAGTTACACTAGTAGCGACGGTGATGACAGAAGATAAGTTACGGTAGCAAACAGTTCCAAAAATAACTGATGAAGTAGACTTGAAGCAAAGTTCGTGGTTGCGGTGCAGTGAATAGAACAAAGTAGCGTAGTGTAACGTAGCGCAGGGTAGTGTAGCGTAGGTTCGAACTGAAAACGATAGTTAAATACAATATAACTAAGATAAAGAATTAACTACATAGGCATGTAACAGACGTAATAATCGATACTTAACGACGCAAAAAGGTCGCGCGAATCCAATTAGAAAGACTAATAGACATAACCAACAACTCGTAGCATAAAGGGAATGTTGAGAACATTTCATCTAAAGTACCGGAATAGTAAAAAGACAGAACTAAAAAACTACTACTACTGAACGCATCTTGATTACGACAACCATAATTTGGTAAAGATTAGACAATTGGTTTCGTAGCGTGACAATACTTAAACATTGAAAAAACTAGTCACTTGGCAATAATAACAACTAAACTTAAAAGAAGAGAAACTTACTTTGGTGACGACTCGCACAGACGATAGCAGAAAGTATATCTCAATGGTAGTCAAAAGGTAGCCTGTAGCTGATTGATCCTCTGATCGTAGCGGTTGCGGAATAACTAACTAGTACGGTTGTTACGAGTCGCCTTTTAAACGCGCGCATACGTGATTATGCCTGGGGCGTTACTTGAAATGTGTAAACTACATTTTAGATGTGTTATTTCATTTCCTAAACACGAACTTAGCTTTGAGTAAGCATGAATCTGCAAATTCCTAACCAATGCGTAATACATTTGAGCACGTTCTGTTGAAACTAAAGCTATTGACTATTACTAGAAAATGTCGTAAAAGCTGGGAGGCCGTTTTCAAAACTAACAACGGAGGAAGAGGAGGATTGATGAAGATGGTATATGCTTTGGCGACCTGAGAATCTTTTTAAGTTTTGACCAAAGACATCTTTTTAAAATTAGCTTTTATTATTAGGTCCTCGTGTAGTGAACACATATTTTCATTTTTTATTGTGTTCTGAAAATTGTCCATTATTATTATTGGATTAGTATTATTATTATTATTTCTTTTAGATTCCCGCATTTATTATTTTTTTTTTTTTTTTGGGCTTTCAGATTTTAATTGTTGTCATGCGCTTTTGATCATACCTTGATCGCATGTTAGACTGCGCAATATAAGAACTAAACATTATTATTGGTATTATTGTTAATCCTCGATTTGAAAACAAGTAAACAGTCTCAAATTGGTAAACTATAAATCTGTCATTCAATCAATGTAAGAAAATGGTGAAAGCGCTGATAGCTTTGGCAAAATATTTAACCTGATTTAACCACTTGGGTCGTGGTTGTGTTGCAAATCTCACACACATGCTGCAAACATCAAATTTCAATCAAATGCATGTTCTAATTGCTTAAACAGTATCTCCTTTTCTGCTTGGACAGAAGAATATATATAATTACTTTATTAAATCCATTGCCAGTTCTCATTGCCAACTTGCGTTGAAGATACTCCGGGAGATACACTACATGTAGCTCATTCACATGCTCGTTCATGATGAATACTCACCCGCTCATTGGGTGTCTTGAAAACTCAGACCGAAAAGTAATTCCCTGTTATACTGCAGATTGCTCATCTTGTTTACTGTTCATCGATACATTGACCTATATTAATATGTGAATGTGTCTGATTCTGCAACGCGACTCCCAATAATTTTGTATGGTGAAACTGTCATACAACAGACATCGCGCTAACCGAACGGCTTGGCTTGAATGGCTTTTAAATCATCTTCAGTGATAGGTTTATAGTTATAAGGCAGACCAAACTCGATTCAACTCGAATGCAGTGTACTACTTACCTGATCCTGCCAACATGGGCTGTTTTTTTTGCTTTCTCCCTCCCTCCCTCCGCAGATCCTGTCTATATCAACATGTAATATCTCGATGAACGTTAAACAAGACATCTTGAAGCAAGCTGAGGAAATGTGCATTTGTTATATTTTTCGGCTCTGAGTTATTTAAAAGTTCTGTTGAAACAAATTTCAATATATTTGCTATCGCATTCTCGCATTAGGATAATCGTGCTAACATGTCCTGATACCAGTAATGTTATATTACAAGTCTGCTAGAAATGATCAGGTGAAATCATGCATGCCTGCAAAATCACACAAATCACAATGATGCAAGGCCAATATTATATTTACTATTTCCCTTCTCATTTGTCTTCGTGTGAAGCCTTGAGAGTACCACCACTAAATCTTTATTGAGACATCTCCACTGCAGAGGATCTCTACTGTTTAAAAGCCGTCGATAGAAACTTTGTTCAAAGTAGAGGGAACAACATGGATGCATTCGTCGCTTTACAGTTGGGCAGGTGTATCCGAACAAATCGCAAACTATGTGCTCTTCTGACTTCGTTTTCGGAAATACAAGCAAGACAGTGCCTTCCGTGTAAGTGGTGTTTTGCAGCTTGCTAAAACAGGCCCTCCAGTAACGAAAAACTTTCCACTCCTTTGCTTATTCCTCTCAGATGCTATGATGGGTTGAACATTTAACACACCTTATGATGTCAACTGTACTAATTTGTATATTTTGACTGTGCGCGGAATGTTGCACATTTTGACTCGAATTGGCCAACTTCGAAGCTGGAGAAGAAATTCGTATGCCCAAACTCGAAAATTACAAATCAGAGGATCATAGACTTCAATATTTTAGAATAAAAAAGTAGGCAAAAATTTCATTTCATAGGCACTTTAAGGAATATCAGTATAGTGTATTAATTCTGTTACTATTAATTAACTATTCAAAGATGACTGCAACTGGGTTTGCTAGTCATGGCAAAAACAAGCAAGGGTCAATAGGCCTTTGGCAGCTGGGCGTTACATGACCAAATAGTTCCTAAAAATTATGGGCTATAAGTTAAAAAATGCCAGAAATGAAGAAAGCGTATGTAAATACCAAAATGGCCAAGTTTGAGCCCCCTGGCATTAAAGATTAAGTTTATGTCAGTATGAATTTTAGAAGATATGTTGTATCTATTAAACGTCTTGCTGGAGAGCAAGGCCTTGCTCTCCAACAAATTTTTCCATACAAATCATAATGAACAATCGTATAAAAACTCAAACCGACATAAAATCTAATTCTTTTAATTATGCCTGAAACTTGGCCATTTTCATTGATATTTTTGACATGCTTTTTCAATTTCTAGCATTAAGTTTCTAGCTTAAAGTTGCAGCCCCTATGAAGGTAACTAAAAGTGATGGCTTAGCTGCAAAGGGCCTATTGCAAATGATCATATTCATTTATCACTCCATTGATGAATGAAAGATTAATAAGAACCATCCCTTAAGCAGTTGTGTTTTGCTTTTCAACTGGATAGGTGGTTCTGTTACAGCAGGCTTGGCCATTTATGACACGATGCAGGTAAGACATTTTCGCAGTGTGAAAAGGTAGTCTCTAGAGTCTGGTCTACATGTTCCTTCCTCCCCAAAAAGAGATGGCAAGAGGTGTGAGCGGCAAAGCATGTCTGTAACAAAAATTTAATTTATGAGCACTTCTGGCTGCCAGAAATGTCATCTGATGACAATCAGACGGGCCTATGTGACACCCAAGGATCCTAGCATTTGTACCTTATTGGTACTAATTTTTGCTTTAATTTCGCGATTTTCGCGACTTGTAAAAAATCGCGAAATTAAAGACTCACTAAAATTAGGATACGCGAAAATTAAACGTGCGAAATTTAAAACACTTCTATAATTGCTTTAATCAATGATTAACTGCATTTATAGCTACATGCATGGTAATTGTCATCAGTCTATTTATTGTCTACTTCAGCACTTTCTTCATCTGAATCACTCATTTCTTCTTCTTGTACATATCGCTCTTTTAAAGCATCTTTTGTGCAGTCAATTTGGTCAGTTGATTTGCAGTATTTGCTTGATTTGTTTGATTATAAACGCACGCTATTTCTATTACCTAATTGCAAATCAATTGTTATTTAAGTGATCATTTAATAAAAAACGGTTTTCTAAGTCTGTCTTTTGTCAATTTTCGCAAAATTTAATGCCCTAAATTTATCATTTTTTGCAAAATCGCTAAAATTAATGCTCGTGAAGTATTCGTGTTCCAAATTCACGAAATTAAGTGCCAGCGAAAAATATTATTAGTACAAATAAGGTACATTTGCCATTCTATTTGATTTTGGTCTTCAAACCTATTTTGTTTCACATGCTGTAGACTCAAATAATGTTAATACCTGGAAGCATATTAAATTTTTATTATGTAACTTTAGAATTCCTGTTTAGTTGTACACAGTTTATTTCTTCATGCAGCACCCTGTATTTTTTTTTTGTTTAGTACATTCAGCCACCTATTTCAACTTGGTGTATAGGTCAGGCATGCAGCATGGGCTCCCTGTTGTTGACTGCAGGCACCCCAGGATTAAGGCATGCATTACCTCATGCCAGAGTAATGGTTCATCAACCACATGGTGGGGCTCGGGTAAGTTTTACATTCACTCTATGTTAAGCATAAATTATAATGAACTTTTGGATGAGTTTGTGTCAAACTTTCCAAAGTCTAGACCCAAGGGGATAGAGTTCCAGAAATCCACATATGTCGAGAAATCCACATGTAGGTTGGAAAGCTGGAAGAATGGGCAACTTTTACATTGACTGCAATACCACTTAGTGTAAGAATAAGTCATAACAAGTGGATACCATTTAATTAATTTTCAACTTTTAAGGTGGGAAGGAATATTTGTTTGTTTGTCCATTCATTCATTTGTAAGTTCATACTCATCTTCTTTCTTTCCTTTGTTCATTTTTTCAGCCAGTCATTGATTGACTGATTTATGTGATTTGACAGAAAAATAAATCAAAATGTCAGTCAATTCCACACATTAGTCAACTTACAATTTCTTCACCATTTTCAAAATATTTTTGTCTGTGATCCATTTGCACATACTGTAAATACCGGCAGATACATTGTAAGCCACACTTTTTTACTCAAAATTTCCCTTAAAATTGGGGATGTGGCTTATCTGCAAAAGGATCTGGATGATGTGCCATGATTTACACAAATTAAATACTTTTCATCAAAAATTTGTAAGTTTGTATTAAAAGCAAACTAACAAGACTTCATAAAACAAGTAATATCAGAGTAAGCATCGATTATTGCTACAAGTTTAGTGGCTCCTAAAAGAGCCGCTCTTGTTCATAAGCATAGTCTAGTAAATTTCTTCCTGTTAAACACTGTTAAACCTATTTTAAGAATAATACAGCGAACTTCAGGTAAATCTTGGGGAGTTTTCAATACATCAAGAAGTGTGCATGAAAAGATACTTTCTCAACACTCCACTTGTGAATTACAGTCTGACCTTTAAGCAGCCACCTATCAAGCGGCCACTTTCCAAAGTTCCAATTTATTAGTCAGTAATCTGCTGTACTTGATACCTTAGTCTGTTCAACGGCCACCTCTATTAAGCAGCCGTGGCCACCTTTTTGCTGTCATAAGTGAATTATTTATATGGTTTTTTACCTCCAGTAAGCAGCCATTGCATAGTAACTGTTGATGGAAAAAGGCCTAAGAAACTTGTCAACAATGTTTCAAGTTTTTTTCTGTATAATTATTATCAACCCGAAAAAATACTGTACATTTCAACTACGTGCCCTCTGTGTTAGAGCTAGAACTATGCATGGGCTGGAAATGCATGTAATGTTTTGTTACAATGAATTTTGGATTTATCTTCATAAATGTTCAGTTTTTAAAAGCATTTTGCTATAAAGAGTCAAAAAAATCATGTTTACTGCCATTCCTATTCAATTTATATTGTACCTCTATTAAACGGCCAACCTCCATTAAGCGGCCACTTTCCAAAGTCTCGAGGGTGGTCGCTTAATAGAGGTCGGACTTTTGTAATTTAATTTTTTTTTCCAAAATTTGAATTACCAAACTCAGGGTGCAGCTTATCAACCGGTGGTATGTTAACTTAACTAAATTAATGGAATATGAAGACATAAGTTTGAAAGAAGACATTATTCTAATTTATTGTTTACGAAAACAAATATTTGCTCTCTTTAAGTGAGTATTAGCTATAGTGAAAAAGAGGTTTTCTTGGAGTTGTCTTATAGTTTTCTACACATTTAACATTTTAGGGCCAAGCTACAGATATAGCTATTCAAGCTGAGGAAATCCTTAACCTGAAGAATCTAATCAACAAAATCTATGTTAAACACACTGGCCAACCAATTGATGTAATAGGTGAGATCCTCTTTTTCTTAAGATAAAGATACAGGCTAGCTATTTTAGATAAACATGTGAGCAAGCTATTTAGTTATTAGTAAATTCTCAGCTCAGACTATTGCATTTCTAGCTTTTTGATTGGCTAAAAAACCTCGGACTATGAGCCAATAGTCGGAGTTTTACGTCATATGGAAAATAGTGCGCCAAGTTTAAAATTTTTCGCTTTGAAATTGTGTAAATAAAAATCGGCGGCAAAACCCGGTTTGAGAATTTACTAGCACAATTACTCCATTCGCCCTTGTTGGATATGAAGTGATTATAACCAACTCGCGCCACGCGCTCGTTGGTTATTTTATCACTTCATATCCAACGCGGGCTTATGGAATAATTGTCATGTAGTCATTGGAAACCCGGAGGGGATACTCAAAAAGGTTTTGCACATAGAGGCTCCACGTTAAGGTGCAACCCCATTTGTATACCTTTAATTAAAAAGAGGTACCTCTTTCACCTGCTTTCATAAGCAGCAGCCCATAATTATGAATAAAGGGCCAAAAGGGAAATTTTGTCATTTTCATGTAGTCCTATTAAATTATACAGCCATAAGGGGCATCTTTTTGAAACATCTTAATTTAAGGCCCTTTTGAACGACTACATATAAATACTTATTTAGTGAATGACAGATTTTCCTACCCTTTCACAGACCTCAACTTGTGAAAGCCCAACCCTTTTATATACCTGAAGCGTTTAAAAGTTACCCCTTTTGGGCTTTTGGGCGGAGCCTCCCCCTCTAAGCCATTATAGGGGGTACCCTCTGCTCATAAGGTTTTTTCTGATGTTGTGATTGCCTGTGGGTAACACTCAAACTGAGGTTCCCAGTGTGGAAAGACAGATCTCTTGAAATCCTTTTGTGACGTTTTAAGGAAGACAATTATATGTAATTATGTATATCAGGGACGTAAAGATTGGGGCCCAGGCAATTTCCATGAAAAAAAATCATGACTGAGGCAGGGTTAAATTTTCTTCCTTTGTATTTAGAGTGTTCATAGTGAACATAAACTACAAAAGCGATATAAACTGACCGAGACAATTGCATGAGTTTGACTGTTACTCGCTAATATCCTGTAAATTTATCTGTTGGGGGCCTCGTCATTCAGTTTTCTTTTATTTAATCGGCCCTGTGTGATATATGCTTCCGTTTTCTCCAAGTCATTTTCTTTTACGCGTTCATTTATTCATTTTTTTTTCCTGTTTCGAACTTCAGAGAAAGGGCTTGAAAGAGATAAGTTCATGTCTCCAGAAGAGGCCAAAGACTTTGGTTTGATTGACAGAGTTTTATCACACCCTCCACCCACAGAACAAGCCCTACCCACTGATGACACAGCGGGTAGTTAGGAGTTTAAACGATTCCAAACAAGGCACAGTAAACTCTTGAACTCGCCTTTTGTTAAAGAATCACATCAATCACCAAGTTGCAATATAGCAAATTCAATTTTATTGGTAAAAGTTAAGAAAGAAGTCTTGCTTGAATGGGAATAGGAAGATGATTCTGTGTCTGCACTTATACTGCGAAATTTTACCTACTGTAAAACAGACTACAGGTCATACTTGAATACAAGCTTAGTTTGACCGCTTTCCACTCCAGGCATCTTTTCATAAGTCAGCTTTCGTCTCTTTGAAGATAGGTACGAAGGAAATATTGACCATTCGTCTGGCTCTGAAGACGTCAACAAAGACTTTTTAATCGGTAAGCCTCTGACAAGTTCTCAAACATTGTTTAATAATCCATCTTGTACGCTTGCATGCTTAGTCCTTCATTTAAGAAAATTTGAGAAATAAAGTGTAGCTGTTTTAATGGCAATGGTTTTATTTTACTCACCATCCGGTGACGGCGGCATTCCAGGTACCTCTAGTTCCCCTTTGGATAACTGTAATCAGATTAATAAAAACGTTGGTTACTTCTGTCCAAGATAGGTTTCTTTTCCTCCTGACATCACAACGAATGCCTCAAATAATAAAACCCTCACAAAGTTGTGGACAGAACACTTGTTACCTTGTTACTTATTTTCTCTCTTGAGCTAATAACCTTTTTATACAAATTGCTTTTGTTTCAATATAGTTCGTAAATCGAACTCCATTTTGCTAATATGGACCGGTTTGAGTAGCCGATACATCACCAAACGAGTTGTATATATTCGTTTTAAAAGTGAATAATCTAACGAGTATATTACTTTATAACATAGATAGGACCCTGCGCACGCTCTGATTGGTCAAAAACCTATGTTTTATCAGAGTATAAAACATAGAAAAAGCGTGTTTTATTTTTTGCGCGCCTAAAATCTATATCATAAAGCAAATGAAGCAGCCTAAGCCGTGTATTACACTGTGATAAAACACTCCAGTCATTTGAGAACACTCGAGAAATGTAGAAAACACTCGCCTGCGGCTCGTGTTTTCTCGTTTTTTCTCGTGTTCTCGAATGCCTGTCGTGTTTTATCCCAGTGTTATACACGGCTTAGGCTTATTTATTTGTTAAATATTTTGCACCTCATAGTAATGTGTACTTATGCAAAAAAAGGCGTAAACAGAATGAAGCGGTAAACATTGTTCTTGTGAACACGGTTCTCTCTTCCACCGGCAGCTTTTTGTTTTGCACCTACATGCACTCTCGCAAGACTGAAGTACTTTGTATTACATGTACATTACCTGTTGAACACCTCTCGTAGAAGGGTTTGTGGATCGTTCGATACCAAGACTAAATCTTTTGTGTTTAGTGGCGACACTGTTCTCTCCTAGCACCTGGCTTGATTGAGTTGATATCACTTGGTGATTACCTGTTACGCCATACGCTCGCCTCTGTGGCTGAGCTATTCCCACCTTGGTAGGAAGCGTACGTGAGCCTTCATTTCCAAGGTCTAACACGCGCACAGCTTGCCTATTAAGCCAAATACAAATGACACGAGCAGTTTAAAATGCAGTCCGGCAACAATGAAAGTACAAACACAGAACAATGGTTAGCTCAGTAGGTCTCCAGACTACCATGAATTTTTCATTGGGGATCAAATCTCTGCGGCGCTGTACTGATCCTACCTGTTCTATGTATAATTCATGCTTAGACGGGTGGAGCAAAATTATACGTGTTGACGTCCAGTCTCGCTCCTGACTCAGGCTGAGAGAAATTGTACAGTACATAAATTTTTTCATAAATTACACCCCAGTCATGCATGATCGTATCGTGCGTTAAATAAATTTGTCCATTTGGGGTCTTACCTGGAGCGTTTGCTAGGAACATCTCCTGCCGACCTTTCAAAACTTGTTTTCTGTTCGTCTTGTCTTCGGTTATCAGCCGGCTTTTGGTGCGTTTGCCTTAAACGGTTCATATCCCAAAAAACGTCAGGAAAGTATTCTCTTTGGTTTCTCGGAGGTTGTGCTGAATATTCTCTTACTCTTGGGAAATCAGAAGACATGGCCATGTTCACTTTCATTGGATCAATCAAGTCGGTTTCCCTGCCATCAGTCAGGTACGCGATGTTTCCTTCTCTACACTGGCTGTGAGTCGTAAAGTCTTCAGGCCTCGATCGTAAGGAGTCACGTGCACTTCAGAAAAATATTGACGCCCTACAGGATAGGTCCTTCCAGTCCGTATTGGACGGTTGCGTACTGACTGGAGGGCATCCTTTGAGACGAAAGAATAAACAGAAACGCTTTAGTAGATACGAACTAATACCAAGGCCAATAGACCCAAGGTCCGCCGTCGGCTAGCCCTGGCAAAAGTCTTACGTGTGTCTGTTTTATCGTTGTTCTTCCGTTTCTCCTTCCTTTTACTTTTCAATTTTTTTCACCTTGTCCTGTTTTACCCTTTCCTATCTTCCGCTCCCCCTCCACACTGAACCCCACCCTCTATTCATACAAGCCCCCCCATAAAATTCTAACTTATTAAAATGATCGCCCTGGCCTTGTTTCACGGTATAGAGATTGGTGTTTACCTGATCAAGATGAGAGATTTTCCTATTTTGAGAGCTGCAGTTAAAACCCTATGTGCAAGAACCATAAGTCACGGCAAAATTTTTCCGTGTATTTTGTGGGTAGTTATTGGCAATTTTAGGCTACGTACGTTCTTAGTCCGTGTCTGTTATTTTATGAAAAAGATATTATGTTGTTCAGTACCAGAAAGAATACATTAACTTGGGTTTCGTCCTTGAAAATATATGGTTATTTTTTTTCATCAACTGCATGTATTAGGTATTTTCTTGTACAGAAAGTCCATTTAAGTGGTAACCTGCATATAAGAAGCCTGCTTTTTTTAATGGCTTAAACAGGCTGTTTTTGTTATACCCGTCCAGCTCAAATGCGGTTTTCCAATGGAGGAGAACATGTCACGTGTGGTGGGTCAAACCTCGCTAACTCCCTGGGGCGAACAAACTCACTAACTCCCCAGGGAAACAACAACTTGAACTTTCGACTCACACGTGATCAGGTTGTGCTCCTTGAAACCGCGGCAAATTTGCCCGTTCAGACATCCGGCGCTAGGCAAAACGATTTTTTCCTATTTTTGAGTTGGAAGGTAGATACAACAACACTCAATGACACCTCATTGACTAGACTTCGCCTCGGGGAACATTGACGTTCTCGGAGAACACAACTTACTGGCTTTCCTTTGTGGAGCCAATCATTAAGTGCTTGATATCTGGAGGTATTAACTAATGCTCCAGTTAATTTCTGCCTAGCAGGGTTTTACAGCGCTGTCTACTAGTGTTCTTACACGTGATTTTTTTGTGTCTGTATTCTCTTGTTACTTGCGTAACCTGTATTTACCTTTTCCCCGGAAATGCATCTTTTTTAGTCTGCATCTACTTGGGTCCACCCCATGTGCTTTGAAGAACTAACTTTTTTAAAAACGAAGCTCTCCCATGCTGTCCCTATGTGGAAGTTCGCCAGCAGGGGCCGTGTGTGAACGACTTGCGAGGAGGTCCCCACCGCGCCCATCTCTTTGGATGACAGTGGTGCAGAGAATCATATCCCATCTTCTGTTAGACGTGGCTGACAAATTTATAGGCACAGAAGATATCTGTTTGAGTAGTTGCTGTAGAATTCTACCAGCTGCAGTGTCTCTGTTGGTTTCTTGTTCTCGGCTGTGTGTTGATGATTACACTCTTGTCGAAGATCATGCCTTGTAATCACTATTATTCGCACAGGAATGCTTCTGATAGGAACTACGCTTTCTGGAGAAGAATTGTACGTCGAGGTGGCCAAGGGCATCTGACTGGTCGATGGTCAATGTACTGCTTCTGGTACGTCCGTCACACATGGTCAGTTTCGACTATACTCCCGTAGTCGAGTGCATACTGTGGCTACGTATTGTACTACGTGCCTCTCCGAACCACACATATCTGCACATACCTGACCGAGGTCGACGCTTCCAAGCTCAAGAAACACCAGGTGACTGCCTTGTTAAACCTCCTTACAAAGATTAAAACAAGTACCCTGCGGTTATGGATAAAGAAAAACAGACAGAACTCATGTCGGGAGAGGGGATTAGGTGACAGGACCTTTCTTATAGAGATGTTAACAAAACGAAACTAGTCGTTTTGCTCGCACTTGTTAATAGTAACCTTTTCTTGACCAAGTTGCATCGGATCTCTCATATCTCTAGTCACAAGTTGCTTTTACACGGTAAAAACAATCGGCTTCTCAAATCAAACACTTGATCTCGCTGTTGCTGGGTTCCCTGTGAGTCTTTCGAGTGTGCATGTAATGGCCGCGAACGTCGGGAAAACGTTGCAGTTGTGTGCGAGCGATTCCCTCTAGTAACGACGGATAAGACGTGTAAAGACCGGTACGATTGATGGAATTAAGTATAAGCGACCAAGAGCGTCTCATTGGAGTGTTAGTTGAATTAAAGTCAGTGAACTAGAGTGAATCTTGCCTGTTGAAAACCCACAGAATTGGAAAGTGGCCCTCGCACTGGCTCAGTAGAATAAAAATGAAGGGTTGATCCCTCAAGTTATAGCGTTAAGGTGATTCCTCAGAAATAAAATTTACCGATGAATTTTTTTGAAACTTTCCCTGAATGTTCTCTACCAAGCACTGTTTCGAAAAATACAATAAAAATGATAGGCCACCATTCTCGTTTTAAGAGATATGATTGGCCAATCTTACCTCATTTGTGCCAGTACTCGTGCTAATCACGCGCGTTATTTATCGGTCCACGTTACATTTTGCGGTAGCTCGAAACGTAGTTTATAAAAGTAATACTCGGGAAAAACTTGACAGGTAGAAAGTGTTGAGCATATAGAACAATATCATATAAAATTTGTGGAAACATCGCAATACTTTGAAGCGACGTGGACGTAAATCGTTCGTACAGTCGTTATTTTTGCGGTCATAATTTGCATCACAGAGTAACGGTTTCATGCACTCTTTCACCTATATCTTTTTTTCCTACCGATAAATTTTTAGTTTTCTTTTAAATTAAAGAGGACAATATGCACACTATTATTATGCAATAAAAAAAAATAGGTCACCATGCTCGTTTAAAAGAAAACGAACATTAATTTCTTAATCGAGCTTAGCTTGAGGAATTTCTTTCGTTGTGTACGTGCACGCGCTAATTTGCGCGCGCTAATGACGCAAAAATCGTGCGCCGTGGGGATGCGCAATGCAATACTGAGGAATCACCTTAAAGCTTTTCCAGTATTTCCCGCAATCAGTTCCCTTCAGGAAAGGTCGAGAGAATCAGATCTGTCACTCTCATGGCCAACTTGAGTTTCTCTCGACATAATATAAGCCATCTTAGCCATTTATCCTTACTGGAATCAAGAGTTTTAAAATGAAAAGTCTACATACTGCAAGAATTCGCTGGGGAATCCAAGGGCAGGTTTCCTTTAATTCATCTCTCGACATTTTCAACAATTCAGCCAGTGGTGCAGCTGGTTAGCATCACTTGAGCACTGAAACATAACAATGCAACGGCTGAGAGCTGCTCCCTTTAGCAACGATTACTGATATTAAATTTTTGTCACTTTATTCAGCCTTTTCCAGAAATTCTTTTTTAAGAAAACCAGATTGCAATGCAATATAAGACTCAGCATTATCAATATACAATATACGACCACAGCAAGGCCAAATTATACGCGATTGGGAAGACGCCAGGCATGGTTAAAGGAGCTCAGTCACTGTATTTTGAGTTTATTTTGGCCACGAACAAAACTACCTCAAAATACTTTACAGGTTAGAAAAACACCGAAGAGATAATCGCAAGCCCAAAAAGGAACAAGGATGTTTAACGATGGAGAAGATTAATACGGATTGCAAACGAGACGAACTTGAAAAATTTAGGCTAAACGTTTCACGATGCGCAAACCGTGATGCAGCTCTAGATCTTTTAAAAAAGTTAACGTTTGCTTCAAAACTGAGTCGTATCTTAAGAGCTATCAGATTGAACTTTGCCATGGAATCTCATCAGCAACTTAGTAGACGAAGACTTAGTCAAAGTGTAATAAAGTAAGGTGACTACGATTTTTTACTGGTGATAAGTTAACAATTTACCAACCCGAGTTTCTCCGAGAGCAAAATACCGAAATAGTTGACGAAATGCTATTCGAAATGGACGTGCTCAACTACGAGGCGAAAGCAGAGCAGGTTAGTGTAGTCATTTCAGAAGACTGTAGTATTTAAGGTAAGTAAAATATACGAGAGTCATACCTAAATTGAGTTCATACATGGAAATGACAACAGAAACTTCTCGTGCTGAAAAAATAAATTGAAAAACACTAAGTTAATAACAGCACAGCTCTACGTGGTCGTCCACTTACGTATCTAATTTAAACAGAATTTATTCTTTACAAAAGCGGGCGGTGCGAGCTGTTACGAATTCAGAATATCGAGCACATACTGCTCCTCTTTTTTACCAAACTGAAAATTTTAGATATCTTCCAAATCAATACCCTCGATATTGCTAAATTCATGTTCTGCTACCACAATAATTTACTGCCTCCACTTTTCCTCAATCTGTTTATGACAAACAGTCAAGTCCATAAATATGACACAAGAACAGCTGGTAATTATCGTGTGCATCCCTGTCGTACCAACATCAAGAAATTCACTATTCTTTACCAAGGACCTAAGGTCTGGAACTGTCTTCCTGCCTCTATTACCAATTTGTCAAGCTTTCCTACGTTTAAAAACAAAGTGCTAGAGTTTTTACTAAAATAGTTTCTGAGTTAGTTTCTGCCGCACTCCTTCGCAGCCCTTATCTTGTTTAATATTGTGATGTTGAGGTGGCCTCTCCTATAAGCCTGGGGGTTTCTTGAGGTCTCCTCGCCTAACAACTTGCTGTATATTATTATTGTTATTATTATTATTTATTTTATTTATTTATTTATTTTTTTTTAACTATTGTAATATAAAGGCAAATAAATGATGATGATGAT
>JAHPZR010035607.1:0-2500 GCA_019787425.1 Platygyra sinensis
GGCCGAAGGCCGAGGTTATGGCACCTTGATTTATATTAAGCTTGCCTGGCTCTAGGTGATAAGCTTCTAGTTGACCTATTGCTCTGACTCAGAAAAGAAAACCGATAACCTCCTTACGTCCACGTGAGGGGAAGTGCTGAGAAAAAACAACTTGAGTAATGCACGTGGCTTATCGGATTTTACAGGGAACGAGTGTGAATTTCTAATAAGAGACATGTTCATTAGCATTATTTCTAAATCCCAAATCATAACAAATATGCCGTTTACTTTGTTCCTGAACAGACCATACTTTGGATGAGCCTTCTCTCACGGTTGTGAATTTAATCAATGATCTATTAAGGTATGTTTATTTAATTGGTGGTATGGATATCAATAGCTGCTGTGATACTAACCATGATTACAATCATTAATTGTTCATACAAGGGAACGGTTAGGAAGCTCGGCTAACATCAAACGAGCAAACAAACATGACAAGATCTACATTGGAAGGTCCACGATCGTGCACAATCTTCTGTTTTGTGTCCATAAACTATGCATGAGTTACGTAATCAAAATATTTCTATTGATTAGTTCCTCGGTCAGTAATAAACAACTATTGCGTTTCCTGCACGGACAAGGCCAAAAAACAGAACAAAAACATACAACAAAGAGCATTGTCGAGTTTTAAAACTATTTTTTAACTATATTGCCATGTTACCGTTCAAAAGAAATGGCTATTAACTAAAATGTTAAAAATATAAAAAGAATGCTAAAATGTGTCCAAAAAGGGAACTGATCAGAAGCGTTCAGTGTTATCTCAGTCGTGGCAACGTATTTCTGGAGTCGATCTTAACACTCGACCTAAAATATCAATTTGTGGAGTAATGTTTGTGTGAATGATATCTGATGTTTATATAACTAGCAAGTGCAACTGTATGGGAATACTCAGTCTGGTACCACTTGGTCTCTTGTTTAATGGTCCTTCTACTGGTATCAATCTCTCAGTCTTTTTATACCGTTTTATCAGCTTTCGCTGGTATCATAAAAACAAGAGCATTGCGTCAAAAAAAAAAAAAAGATTTGCAAACCAATCCTGGCGAATTCTAACGGCAACAAGTGCAAAGAGCACTATTCCACTAAGAAAAGTGACCTACAATATCTTCAACATGTGCCATGTTAGTATCTAATATTATTATATGGCTCTGTCTCACAAAGACTGGGAACTACCAAATTCACGAATCTGATTGGCTAAAATGGATATTGACCGCGGTCTAGATTTTCCCATCTAGACCGGCAGCTAGACCAGTTATGTTTTGAAGCGAAAAAGTTGCGAACTAAAATGCAAAATAATTGACTGTTTTCATCTAAGAATATTTATTTCTGTAAGCGCCAAAAAGCTGATGAGAAAATAAAGTAAAGAGGACGAGCAAACTTCGGAAGAATTAAATTCGGCCGCTCATCACCATTCGCAAGCAAACTGTCACTTAGTACAAACCAGTTACATTAAACGAATTAAATTGTTCTTGTTTTCGCCATATAATAAACATCTTATTAACCGAGCTAAGTCGGTCTGTATGGAAGAATCTTGACCTCGGTCGTGTGTACAGACCTCACTGCGTTCGGTCTGTACTTACGACCTCGGACAAGATTCTCCCATACAGACCTCCTGCTCGGTTAATAAGAGCTAAGTATTGCGAAGATATTGTCGCTTGGCACGTGCCCGCGGTCAGGAACCTGACATGTTTGAATATATCATAAAAAATACAGTTAACCTTTTTTTTCATCTTGTAATGCCTCTTCTCTCTATTTTTGTAGAAGTATTTTAAAGGCAGACACTGAATGAAGTCAAATACGTGGCAGTCCTATGTTGTACTCCACAAACCATCAACCGTCATGTGAGCCACACGAAATTGTCTCGTGGCAATAAACTTTGGTTAAAAACCATCTAATTCAAAGCTCCGTTGAACACAGGGTCGTTGTCAGCCAACCATCTTGAACGCTTGTTACACTAAAGGCACTCTTTTTCTGCAAAGAACTCCAAATCTCGTTCTCAAAGTCCTCCGTTAAGGCAGGGCCGAAGTTGCACCCCTGGCCAGAAAGTGCCTCTGACCCGGTCTCCTTTCTATCTCTTATCACAGGCTGTGATTTTCGTCTTCTTGGCGTGATATTGTTGGCGAAGCGTGTTTGTTTATCGAGGTCACCTTCTCCACTGATAATTACGTAAAGGTGAATTAGTTCCTTTGTCAATGGCTTTATATGGACAGGCAATTGAAGCGGAACCCCGGAAAAAATGGCCTTGTATAGTTGACATAGTTGTCAGAGTTCATTGAGGCTAAAAACTCGAAGAGTTTGCGAAAGTGGCCTTTCATAATGTCTCGCGGCGTTGCTCGAGGGTTGCACTGTTTCAACAACAGATCCTGGCCTGATTTACGAAATTATATATCGTGTTTACCAGCAGCGTGTCTTGGAACGTGACTCGGAAAAGCTGTTACCCTTCTAGCTATCACGTCAAATGTTGATA
>JAHPZR010035607.1:10000-20000 GCA_019787425.1 Platygyra sinensis
AGCAAGCAAAGGATTTTTTTTTTCCTGTTCATTTCACACACAGTAAATTTCAAGGAGTTAAAATAACACCTTGAGTAGAGTTAAATTCACTCCCCAAGGTGGAGTTATTTTAGAGGAGTTAGAATAACTCTAGAAAAGGAGTTATTTTAACTCGAAATTGGAGTTATTTATTGGTCGTGGAGTAATCTAACTCTGCTTAGTGGAGTTATTCTTTGTGGAGTTATTTTAACTCTAAAGGAGGGTTAAATCTAACTCCTACTGGGAGTTACATTTCAGGAAGGAGTTATTTCAATTCTTTATAGGGAGTTAATAAACCTCGCTTTTGGAGTTATCTTATAGGGGTTAGTTTTACTCTGGCTGAGGAATTACTTTAACTCGCTTTTGGAGGACCTTTGTAGGGGTTATTTTAGCTATTGTTTGGGAGTTAAAATAAATCTTTATTGCGTTCGCGAGGACTAAACGCTCTTCCTAGTGAGAAAAAGCCCACTTTCGTTTTCTGTTTTTAATTGTACCACATCTCTGTAGTGGGACAGTCGTAAGCCAAGCTTACGTGACGTGTTTAGCTCGGTTTAGTTTGGTTTGGGAAAGAGATAAACTGAACCTTCAGTACATCCTCTGCTCATTTGTTCATTCTACAACTTGCGTGAAATATTTATAGACTTCATATGGATCGAAAGTCGGCACCGATCTACAGGTAGTCTGCGGGCTCTCTCTATTTTGCTCGGATTTCCTTCTTGGCCTTGGGGAAGAACTCAAAACAAATGAGCGAGCGTGACATCCAAATGCAACACAGTCTAGTAGTCATGGCCAAAGGGGGCCAAAGGTCATTTCCTGTGCCCGCATGGCGCGTATGGTCTTCTTATCTTACCCATACCACCTTGGACTTTGTTAACTTTGTAAGAATCCTTAAGTTAACAGAAAACCATCAGTAGAAAAAGCCAACTTTAGGTACACTTTTATTCTATTAGTTAATCTAGAGCAACAAGAACCGCAGCGCGGTTGTAACCGCGCTTTAAAAATCACGGTTATTCACACTATCCGACTCCAAACAATGCATAATAATACAAAGGAAAAGACGTAAGGGAAGACTAACTTCGTCGCACAATAGATGGTGTGCTTTTAACTCCGAACTCCGATGAAAGCTAAAACCACCAAGTGCATTAGGATGTCTTATTACGGCTAATTTTAGAACTGTAAGGGTTTTCCCCCTGCAAGTTCTGGCAAGTCTTGTTTACCTCAGCAAATACTTAATTATCCTTCAAATCTCTTCACTCCCTTCGTTAAAAAAGCCCAACAATTCACTTGAATTGCCTAATCCCACAAGAAATACTCGCAAATGTGCAAATAAATTAATGACCGATACTTGTGGCAGAATAAACTTGCAAAGTAAGCAGGATATTATTTGTCACGTAGCGAAAGTGAAACCTGGAACATCAGAGCATTATGTGGCTGACGTAATACCTTTTTGAGTGCAGAGTGCACTATTGGGATGGTTTGGGGATTGACCGCGCTAAATCACTATGGCAATAAGGTGTAAACTTTAATGTTTGTTTAATTAATTAATTCCAATTAATTAATTCGCCTTGTTTTGAGGATTCGTGACAAAAGAAACTCCTCAAATATTGCTGTAGACACTGTGGCACTTACGGAAACCGCAAATAAATTTAGTCAGTCTTTGAGCGGACTCATTCACCGATGTAGGATATAATATCGGTCAACTTAAAACGCTTCTCGGTTGTATTAATCGACAACGATAACATTGTGTATTTTGAACTGGTTTATTGTTAAAAGCAACGGTGGTAACATAATAAGAACGTGCTATTCCGAGACACGAGGTGACCATTTGATAATTGAATTAGTAATTGTTTATCGATGATATGAAAATTTGCCTCTGGAATGAAACAAAATCATTCCTCTTCCTTTTTTTCCTTCATAAGTCAATAACGTTATTTTATCTTTCTCTAGCAGGAAATGAGCGAGAATATCTTCATTTGTATGTTTTTTTTTGAGAAAACAAGGGTATCATGTTACAAACTTTTGGAGGAAAACAAAAGTATCAAGTTACAAATATTGACGTTGAAAAAATAAAATTATCGCGTTTGCTACATGTAGTTTAACGTACTAATAAATTTAAAATGAACGAAATTCAACGTAAAACACCAGAGTAAAATTTAAAATCGTCTTGACAAACAGTAATTGTAAGTTATTTTTGAGCTTTGAACTAACAGGTTACATACAGGCAGCGGATGAATCAAAAAGTACTGAATATCCTGCATAATACTCTGCACTATCTGAGATTGTCTCACTAGTTAGCGTACGTAATATTCCCTTCAAATCCAACGCTTCGATAAAGCCAGAAAAATGTATTTCACACACAGTAAAGACAAAATAATCACCCGAACACCTACCTTCACGTTTCTTGTCTGCAAGCAGTCCTTGTTGATTCACTTACGACTATAGCCACGCCAATCAACTGATCAATCTGTAGCACAACAACTGACAACGACTACACTCGAGCAGTTTACCCCTTGTAGCCGATTGCACCATAAGCTATCTCGTGAAACGTGACATGGTTACCGCCGTCATCTATTGTTACGTAACGACCGAATTTCATTACGCGAAACGTGACCCTCGCTGCCTTTTACTCTCAGGGTTTTCCCCCTGCAAGTTCTGGCAAGTTTTTGTTTACCTCAGCAAATTAAATACTTAATACTTCTCTTCACTCACTTCGATGAGTCCAAGAAAGCATTGAATTGGCTAATCCCACAAGGAACATTCGCTAATGTTCAAATAAATTAATAACCAATACTTCTGGTGAAATCAACTTACAAAGTAAGCAGGATATTATTTGTCATCTAGCGAAAGTGAAACCTGCAACTTCAGCGCATTATGTGGCTGATGTAATACCTTTTTTAGCGTTCGTAATATTCCCTTCGAATCCAACGCGTCGATAAAGCCAGAAAAATGTATTTCACACACAGTAAAGAAAAAATAATCACCCGAACATCTACCTTCACGTTTCTTGTCTGCAAGCAGTCCTTGTTGATTCACTGATGACTATAGACACGCAATCAACTAATCAATTTGCAGCACAACAACTGACAACAACAACTACACACGAACTGTTTAAGCCTCTTATTGCATAATCATTTGGATATCCCTTGAAATCGATTGCACCATCATGTGAAATCTTCGATGACGTAATGGTCTTAATCTGGAACTTTTTCTACGATATGTCTGGGCATGAACGATACGAACAATTCGATACCAAGGCTATAAACAACAGCTTTCTCTCTTCAAAGTCACGATTAAATTTAATCGGTTTTCTTTACGAGTAAGGAGCTTGCAAAATAGTCACGCGAGTCACATAATTCAAGAGTTACGCTACCCACGGCTATTTTTAGTACAGTGGTTATTTCCCTACCAATGACGTAATCCTTGCACGTTCTGACACGTTCTTTTGCTTCGAATCGAGCGCTTCCATAAAACCAAAAGAAAATATATTTCAGGCACAATAAAGAAAACAATATGTGTAACATTTTCGTGTAATAATGTCTCAAAAGCTTTTGGCGAGTAAACATTACAGGTTGCGTGATTCACAGTCCCGACCAAGACTTGGCCGAGCGGAGGTCTTGGTCTGGTCACCGACAAGACGAAAAAAAAAAATAAACGCCGTGTAAAACTAGAACCGCGCCTCGGCCCCAGGCTGCGCGGTTAATAAACCGAAGGTAAAACATTAACCGTGCACGCCTACGGCTGCGCGGTTAACTAATTGGACTGAAGTAAATATAATTCATGCAAACAAAGTGCAGCAATGTATTTGGAAAATTTAAAAAGCTTAATTGAGTAAGTTCTTTTCCCTCATTTTGCATGCAAGAGGTTGCACGTTTTGTATCCAGAAGCAGCAGGTGACAGATTGATATGATGTGTGGAATTGCAGTCTGGTGAACTCCCCCTCCCCACCCCCCTAAAAAGTTGAAATGAAACCTAAGTCAAAAAATTGCAGTTGGACCTCTGCACAATGTCCACCTTGGGTACAGGAGAAAGTGGCCAGTTGAAGTTCAATAAGACAATTAATTCTGAGATAGCACTAGTTAACCCTATTTACCAACCAAATAATCTTAATGTGCAATGTGCACTTTTAACAAATTGTGATTTTAGAAAACATCCATACACCCCAACACAGAATGATGGTTAATAGAAATTCCTAGTGAGTGGGTGGGTGGGTGGAGGCTAAAAGTTACAAATTTATGAGGAGTGGAGGTTACCCACATGAAAAAGAATTTCCAGGGTACATGGAAAATTTTTTAGCACAACAAAAATAGAAATTAAAAGCCATTTTAAAAAGACTTCAAACATCTTTTTGTTTGCTGGGATCACTCTGTCATCCTTTGGACACCAGCAATTTGCATGTATCTCTTTGCATAATGCTCCTAACTTTAAGAATAGTATTCATTTAAATATCAAACCATGTAGACCCTATGTAAATGGCTGACTTAATATTGTTCTTCTGTTCATATTTAAAATAGCCTCCTAACCTCGCTTTTGAGACAAAAATTGTAAAGAATTTGTTATGCCAAATGAGGTTAGTGAGGCTATTTTGAATATGAACAAAAGAATTCAATTTAAAGGTAGCCATGTTTTCATAGGGTGTATAATGTGTACCTAAAATGTCAATCGAACAACTCTGTTTTAACTTTCAGACTCAGTATCAAGAGTGGGTTCTACATCCACATCGGCATGTTGTAGCAGTGCTGGAAGATCTTCCCTCATTGAGGCCACCCCTTGATCACCTGCTGGAACTTTTACCTCGACTGCAATGCCGCTACTACTCCATCTCTTCATCACCAAAGGTACTATATAAACATTGTGCAATATAGCATGGTAGTTTTCTTCCTTACATTCTACCAGGAAATGAGAAAGTGCAGTAATAAAGTCCATTTATTTTAAGAAAAATAGAAAAATTGGCCTTTGTTGTGTGAGGCTCAAATAGACTCTGCAGAAACTCTCAAACTTTCTGTACATTTGTAAACCCTAAAACTTTAGACACTTCTATCCATAGCAAATTGTAAAATATATTTACTCTAGAAGATGGTTTCAAGGCTGTTATGGAACCTATCAAATTGAAACTGCAAAAATCAGGAAAAGGTTTTACAGTAGAGCAGCTATTTGGTAACCTGAACTCATGCAGCGTTATATTTAAGCTGTGGGTTTTTGAGTGATGTTAATACAGACCACCTCTCCTCACCAACCAGTTTTCTAAAATACCAAAGTTTCCAAGTCATATCACTATATTTGGAACCTCGTGTAAGCAATCACCTCTCGTAAGCGACCTGGACCACTTTTAGAGTTAAAAGTTTGAAATTTTCCTCGTTTTTTACCTCCCGCAAGCAACCACTTGACAGTTTTTAGAGCGAAAATTGGATAAGGTATTGTAACGTTATTGCATTTCTGGGAAGTACCAGATTTTTTCACAAAATTGATGATGACTTTGCCAACGAATGAAACATTAAAAAATTTAAAGAAAAAATGCACATGCACTGTACTCAGTTGGTCTTAAGGTAGAGTGCATTTTTTTTAAAGCTTTCTTTTTTCTCCATAATTCTGTCCAATTGATTTATCTAAGACTCTAACGACCACAATTTAGGCCTATAAAGGATCTTAAGCCATTTAGGTGAAAAGAAACGACCTTAAAATACTTAAAATTACCAAATGCTAATGAGGCAAAATTTTGACCAAATATAATCTAAGTTCTCATAAGCAACCACCTAGGCTTGACATTTTAGGGAGGTTTAACTGTCTTATGTCTTTCAATAAAGACTGGTAGTATCAATCCAAAAGTACTGCAAACTGTATTAAGTTGCTGGAAATAAGATCTTGTTAATCAGTGTTGGAAGTTATCACTCACCTGCTTGCCAATGCGAATGTCATCAATCACCAACCTGTTTAGCAAGAACAATTTTCATTTTTGCAAAATTATGTACCTATTTGGTAACATTTCATTTTGGCAAGAATATCTCTGAACGAGACCTTTCCAGTACTACTTTTTATCTTTTGAGATGCCGAAATACTTTGTTAATAATGCTCAACAGAGTGTTTCAAAAATTGACAAAATGAAGTACGGCTTTCTTTCTGATAATTTACTTAACAGTTACACATGTACGAAGTGATACTGCTGGTCTCTAGGTGAGTGAAGATAGCACACCAGAGGTACAAGGAGGTTTGCTTGCTAAGAAATGAATCTCGCAAACATTTATCTTGAAATAGAAACCGCTTTCAAAAATTAAGTGCTTTCGTTGTAATTTTTCTTTGAAAATGAAAATGTCAGTCTTCACATGCCCATAAGTTGGCTACTCCAAAATCTCCGGATCTAGGGATACATGTGAATTCAGTAGTGCAAGGTGTTCGACAAACTGTTTTCAGTTAAAACTACAGAGATCATTAATGTGGAAAATTTCCCAGGAGTGTAAAGGTTGATGATAAAAAAGGAGGATAAAACAGTAAAATCAATCCATGATCCTAAGGAGGCATCTCCTAATGGACAGAACACGAAAGCTCAAGTGAATCGCACTGAAGCTAGGCCTTAGCTTCATGATTACTAGATAGCTAAAAATTTGTGAATCATTGAGGAGATATTTTTTGGGAGGGTAGGCATCTTTCTGGGCAAGTGGAGAGTCACTTGCCGGAATGGTGAGTGCTGTCAAAATGTAGTTTCCAACACTGGTTTATTAGATGTTTTTTTTTACTGGGGATAAAACAGGTAATTCCAAAGAAGTCAGCCAAAAATTAAAAACTTGGCTCATCCTCGGTGTAAGAACCTGTAACACACATCAGTGACGTAAAACAAAGAATACAAAGAAGTCAACATAATAGACCCTAACCCTAACAATAGCTACAAAACAAAGAAAAACTTCACAGGTTTTTACACCAAGGTAAACCCAAAAACTCCCAGGTGATTGTCGAATTCTAAGGGTATGGCAGGGGTAGGGCATTTTTTTTAAACTTCCAAAGTCAAGGCTGGGCTAAGATATTTATTTCAACTGCGTTAGGCGTAGATATTTTATGGAACCACCTATTCTATAAATCAGCATATAGAGAGAATTGGGGTTAATGATTTTGTATCTGTAATATCATAGATGCATCCCACTTCTATTCACATCACTGCAGTACTTGTGAAGTGGAATACGTCCACTGGTCGAGTGCAGAAAGGCGTTGCTACTAACTGGCTTGCTGCGAAGAATCCTAAAGGTACATTATACATCTTATTCAATAAAAACCATCAAACATTAAATGTACAACTAGAGTTAAACTGTATAATGACGATGTGTTACCCAATTTCAGTATCAAACCCTCACAACTCACCTCAGCACTGTCGTTTTATTGTGCACTGCTTACATCAATCACTCTGGATACTAACATGATCCACCTTGACAACTGCTTAATCTATGGTTAGCCTCCTAAAATAACAGGCAGCTCTCTTTTTGTATCAATTTTTTCTCTGGCCAATCCTGCCAACAGAAAAATTTCAAACTGATGATGTTGCTATTCAGAGATATGTGGAGTGTTCTGTTTTATTTGTCACGCACGTTAATATTTTCTTGTGCAAGTAACAAAATATTGCAGTCACTAGAGAGATCCATAAACAAGTTTTTAAGAGGCATGTCTTTCTAAGATACACTACTTATGGATTAGATACAAACTTGAGTTCAACTGAATACTTCTCATTACCACTTATTTCTCGTAGACCCTCATTAGGATATAATCTGCGGAATTATAATGATAAACTTTTAATAAGTCACCACTGTTTTAATTCAACCTGCACAGCGCCAAAGGTCTGGAATACGCGTCTATTTTAGATTGGGAATGACATCAGTGATAATAAAACCAAGCTGAAATCTCCCCTCCTTTGTCAATCATATGAAATGTAGCAAACAATATCATATACTGATTATATATACTATTATTATTCATTCAAAATATTTCCCCGTTTCTGATTGGTTAAAAACACACGCAAAATTCACCATAGCTGCTGTTGACCATATATTGAACCAATGACGTCAAAAGTGCAGCGCGCTGCAAATTTTTGAACCGATGACGTCAAAATGACATCAAAAGTGCAGCCCGCTGCAGATTATTGAACCGTTGACCAAGAAAACCTGGGGATGAGATTGTATCATTTTTGGTGAGCGGGTAAGCAGAAAAACAAAGTGCGAAATGGTGAAACTCTTTTAAGAACGGGGGAATGGATTGAGTGAATAATAAAGCAATTATTGAAGTCGGCTTTCGTAGGATATGAAGAATTCTGCAGATCTCGGAGGGTGTTATCCACCTTGGCCTTCGGCCTCTGTGGATAACAGCCTCGATCTGCAGAATTCTTCATATCCTACTCAGTCTCATTCAATAATTGCTAATTATATGATCCCTTCTCACTTCTTATTCGACATGTAATAGTTTGGGTGTAATCCGTTGTTTGATTTCCTAAACTCGGAGTGCTGGTCATTTAGTGTTTTAAAACCTCGGTGAAAACCGTAACTGGCAGCAGCAGTCAACCTAAGTGTCACAAACCATGGTCTGGCTCTCCCGAGCGTAAAGCAAGCGTTAGACTGGCGATCTATAAAGCTTTTCTAAATCGCTTGACGGTTCTTAATCAAGATATGATGGTTTGAATTGAGTGGGTTCCTCCAGTTTTTAAAATTTGAGGAAAATATGAGACTGCCAGTCATTTAGTGTTAGCGTCCTTGACCGGATGCCAGTCATTTAATATTGTCCAATCGAACACTCGCTACTGTGTTATACAGAGTTTCAACGCGATAAAAAACTGATTCCTAGCTATCAGAATACAAGTTAGGCAAGGCAAGTTGTTGTTAAGTCTCGGTTATTCATGCTCAAAGGTGATTTCCTCACAACCTCTGCCTTTGAAAGTAGTTTAAAGTTTCTTTCTGCGGGAAGAACATGCATAAGTAATTTATCACTCGCGCCAAATTACTAGTGGGACTAAAAATGAAATTCTATTGTCTAATGGCTTATGCTTAAATTTTTGTAACTTTTGTTTTCGCAGAAGGTGAAGTTACCCGCATCCCGATCTTTGTTCGTAAAACCCAGTTCCGCCTTCCTTTCAAGTCAGTGACTCCTGTCATCATGGTAGGGCCGGGCACTGGCCTAGCACCGTTTAGAGGCTTTATACAGGATAGACACATGCAGAAATCCAGTGGTCAGTAACTTGATCAAATTTTTATTGTTTCACGTCAATGCCCAAGCTCAGATAGATTGATTTCACCTGAAAAACAGTAAAATGTCGAGTTAATGTCAGCATGAAACCTCAAAGATGCTTTTTTCACTTAAGAAACAGCAAAATGTTGATTTTGTGTCAATGCAAAAACTCAGAGATGTTTATTTCAGTTAACAAAAAAAAACCGGTTCAATGTTGATTTTACGTCAGCATGTGACCTTCATAAACATATGCGTAGGTTTGCTACTACGGCATCAAAGTCTTCAACAAACACACAAAAACACTGCAGCAAGAATTTCCTGTTCCCAAGTTTCAACCTTTTATAGACAATCGGTGCAATGTTATTGACAAAATTCCCATCCCAATGCATCATGTGAGTAAAATGACATCGGCGAAACAAAACGATCTTTTAGCACAGAAATATCATAAATTCATAGCAATGTTTTGAAGGTTTGAACGTTGCAAAACATGCATGAACTTTAGATCATGTGATCGACTTTGACGACTCTACGATCATTGAAAATTAAACCATCGCACCAGAAAGACACTGGAATCATGGCACACGGCTAAACTGTCGAGGCTGAATATAACTTTCGTGCCAAATGAAGGCTCTTGTTTACTTGTACCATGCCGTACAAATGGTAACCATGGGCATAATGTTTGGGTAGGAAGAACGAGAACTTGGGTCACAATGGTTGGAAAATGTCATCGTTTGGGCATTTTGCCGCTCCCTACCCCTGTGCAATGTTTTCCAACATTCAAAAGGGGAAA
>JAHPZR010035607.1:25000-37500 GCA_019787425.1 Platygyra sinensis
AGCGTTTGATTCACTCCACCCTGAGTCAGTAAAGCGCGGTATTCTGAATCGGGCTACACTATGAAACAATGAGAGGATCGAAATGCACAAATCCCAGCCGACCTTCGTGATATAAATGGTGCCGTGTAATCAGTCGACCTCATCTCCTGAAGAACACTAGCAGTAAGCAGTCGATACGTCGCGATCTACATCTCAAGTGACTACATCGTGAGATAAACGATAATACACTTTATCGATTTGAAATGTTTCTTGGAATGTGAAAACCGAAGAATCTGTAATCAATCTGATCAATGCTGGCAAAAGAATAAGATTGTGATATTGCATAAATTAGCTGCTATATGAACAGTAATAAACAAAGCTACTGATCGAATTGTCAAAAGCAAACTCTGATGCGACTATTCTTGATATTACACTTCTTAAGATGAAGCAAATTCTTTTGGTGTACATCGTAACCAAACAGACTTATTGGATTAACCTAACCACAACTGTTGAGAGTGCAATAAATGCTACCACTTTTCAGAGTCTTTAAATTCACAATAAAATAACTCCTGCAGGCCTTGCCTGCTTATGTTTCGTTTAAAGTATTGCTTTGGGAGTAATTTTTGAGTTGAATTTTATTCAAAATCCGTTCAGTTTGCATAATTGTTTTGACTCTGTTTTAAATGTTTACATTTTACATGGTTTTACTGTGTAACAATAAGCGTGAAAAGTTGCTAAAGCTGGAAATTTTGGAGCGGTCCGTACTTTGGGTCCAGATAGGGAAATCCTCACCGCTGGATTGTACGCGATTAACCAATCAGATTCAAGGAATTAAGATTTCTGACCGCTGAGAAGCTGGAGAAAGAAATACCGATTATTGATTACATCAATTTCGTTTTTTATTTGTTTGTGTATTTATTTGGTAGTTTTTGCTTTTTTTAAAATTAATATTATTTGGTCGTACCTTGATGTAGCGAAATAGGCCAGTTTCTAGCTTGACTCTGAAGCAAAAATAAAGCAAAAGATCTTAATAATTCATCCCTCACCCTCGATTCGAATTCTTTTGTTTTTTTGTAAGCCTCGCAGTTATGTTAGAATTTTAATACATCACAGGCTGCCAGCAGTCTCTCCTTTGCTTGATAACCTATCGGGAAGAACGCAAAACTAGCAAACGTGCGACCGTGACTACGGGCGTGACATGCGAGAGGCCAAGCCCTCAGCCACCAGTCGCTAATCGTCCAATACCTCCTCTATTTGCGGCTCTTGGCGTTGCATGTCACACTCTCCACTACTCACTTGGGTCCTCAGTTGTGTTGCGTTCTTCTTTTTGTCCTTCCACGTGGAATTTCGAGCGAACGAGGGACTGTTCGCAGGCTAAACATGTCAAGATTGGCCATATTATATACCACCGAGAACTTCTTGACAGCAGCAATACCTTGAATTTATGATTGCTGAATGCTGTTGTGGTGTTTGTAACAGTCTCACCAATAAACTTGTTTATTTTAGTGACGCTCGCAACATGGCACGTGACGTACATACCCTATTGGTGTCAATCGTCAAGAAAAATGGTGGTCTCTCTGAGAATGAAGCCATAGATTACGTCAAGAAACTCAGTGCCAAAGGAAGATATTCAGTTGATGTTTGGAGCTAATGAATGTATATCTGGGAATTGCCAAGGAAACTTACTTCAGTTTTATCATTTTTCAGTTGTTTTGTAACAGATGTTTTTTATTGCAGAGAAATTTGTGGAGCATTTGCAATGCTCTTGCATAATCGGTAGTTGCTTAGTTTTTAGACTTATACCTCTTATCGAAAATCTGGTTCCTTGGTTCTCATAAAATGTTCGTGTGTTGTAACATGAAAGACTCTAAATAAGAGAATGTAACTATTTAGGAGAAAGTACTAAGGTTTACATGAAAAAAAATTAATTTTTTATCAGCAAGTTCTTTTTTCTGCTAATCGTACATGACCATGTACGTGTAGGTTTTTAAACTTGTAGGAATATTTTCATTCACACGAGTATGGTGATTGATTACGGCTTTCCACGGAATAATCATTCTCGTTCCCAGAGCTTCTTAATGACAGTTTAAAACTAGTAGCACTGAGGAAGGAAATGCAGGGTAATGACAATCAGATAAGTAATAAAGATGCCTGACTAGCGGTGACATCATGCCTAAGTTACTCTGTGATGTCTGCTTGCTGTCCTTACGAGAATACGTCAATGGAGATGGAGTTTTTAACGTATAAATTTATTCAAACTCAACCGCAGCTGAAAAGATCTTTATTGAAAAGAGCAGGAAAAAGGTACATCTTGATACTTGTCAGTGGATGGCAAGTTTGATTAACTATTTTGTGGAATTGTCCATACCATATTTCTTAATTTAATTTAATTAATTTATTAATTAATTATTTTTGCTGTAGGCTCTGTTGTAAATCTGCTGACAAGTTTTTGGAAGGTCATAGGTCCATTTCCTCTAGGCACAATTCTAATAGGCCTTTTGCAACAAACGATCACATGGTACAAATCCGCCATCCTGGAGGGCAAGCTCATTATTATTCCCGCACTGGGACGTTAAAACAAAGAGACGTCAATCACTCAAGCGTGTCTGGCCTTTGTTTTTATGTCCCACTGCGGGAATAATAATAAGCTTGCCCTCCAGCATGGCGGACTTTGTACCATGTGATCGTTTGTTGCAAAAGGCCTATTGGCGTTTTCTTTTTCTTTTGAGGTGGAGTATTTTCGTTTGTTTTGTCTTTTTGTTTTGTTTTCTTTAGGATTAACCGTTTTGCATAGATACTTCCTTTCCTTTAGGAATGCATATTCCCTACAAATGTTTTGGTGTGCATGTATCTTGATCTGTAATAAATCATTCATTGATAAATCAGATGTTCAATAAGCACCATTTTTCTTCATATGTTTTGTCGTTATCTAAACGTACTGTCGAACCTGTATACGACGCCCATGTATTAAGGTGCCACGGTCTACTGAGTGGCCAGTTTGCCCAAAAACTCTTTTTGCATACAAACGCTATTTGTTACCTTGTAGCAGTCTTGCGTGTTTCTGTCTCTGTTATGGTAAAACTTTCTTTATCAGTTTTACAACCCCGTTTTATGCTTAGATCGGGAAAAAACAGGGGACATGTCGCTGCAACATAACCCTGGGACATGTACCCCCAATATTTTCACGGCGTGATTTTGTCCCCGCTATACATCCCAGCTGCATGTCGCCTCAGTTTGTACTACACACGTTTTTGTCGCCGCAACATGTCCCTGCAACATGACCCCTCCTGTCTGGCCACCTTAAAACCAGTTTCTTTCGAAATCAAAACCGTTTTTTGTGACCCTAAGAACAATTTTTATCGATGCCGAAACTGTTTTTTCCCCTATCCAAGCATAAAACGGGGTTGTTTAACTGAAAAAGAAAAACGCAAGACTGCTACAAACAAAGAGCGTCTTTATGCAAAGAGTTGTTTGGAAAACTGGCCACTGGCCACCCTCCAACATGACCCCTCGTGCCTTGTCACCTTTGTAGTTTCGTAAGAAAGCTACTTTCGGTGTCGGTAAACCGGTTAAGGGATCAGAAAAGGCTAGTTATAATATATAGATTTAGGTCACCTTAAAAGCGGAGCTCCTGCTCCAGGAAGATCCAATCCACATTCCTTCAGTTTTGGTGAGGTTAACCCCGGGATGACTCGTTTGGTACGACGCTCCAGCTCAGGTGTCTGGAGGTACTGCGTTTTCCTCTCTTGTTCAAACATTCCGTCAACGCATGCGTAAATGTTCTGGCTCTCCGATACCTAGGCTACCAAAAAAAAAATTAACATGCTGGGTTTTTTTCTTTTTGCTTTGTTTTTTTTTTAATCCAGCCATTGACATTTCAGTTGATTTTACAGGCATAAACGTAACGTAAGAACTGTGCGTGTCTGGTATTCTCTCAGACAGAGGTAAGAGATGGTTTCATGCAGACCGTGGGACGCCTAAAATGCTCTGTTGTAAACATGGCGGTTCACGAGTGAAGTTGTCTCTCTGGCCTTTCTGTGGACGAATTCCAGGACCTACTGACACGACCTGGGCAAGTTTTGAAAGCTAAAACCTTCAATCGATGCGGTATTTTGCTGGTAGGACTGGGTGGCCCGACACTTATGAAAAAATATACATTTATATATAAAATGCGAATCGGCAGTCTTCTCGTCATGGAATGGCAGAATTACCCAGAATTCTTTTTGGGCATGAGCGAGGCAACTTAAGAAGCACGAGACTGGCCCTCATCCAATGGCTGAAGCGCGGCCAGAGGAAAAGATTTCTAGCCAGATACTCAGGTGTAGGCCTGGTGTATGCTGTTAACGTAGAGTCTGGATTTATGCATGATCTTCGCGGAAATTACATTCTGTCTCTCAATAAACCTTTTTTTTTATTTTAATTTATTTTATTAGAGCACTCACACTACTTACAATACTACGACTACTACAAATACTAAACATTACTTACAAACACAATGTACTAATTAAGCCAAATGAATCATTACTTACAATATCGTTACATAACTTACAATACTGGTTTAAACGTACAATATATTTATGATAAAATACAATTACAAAGGCAATAGAAGGTTACAAAGGCAGCATACAAAAAAATAGTTAGAATACAGTTATTGTTTACAGAGGACAAACTGTCCCCCATTTTATAATAAATTTATCTAAAGTATTGTTCTTAGTGCAGATATATTTTTCCGTTTCAAATTTAATTTTGATCTTTCTTTTAAACCCAGCTAAGCTTGGAAGTATTTGAGATCTTCTGCAATCCCATAGAAATAGTTTTGCTATCAACAAGAAATCATTTAGTAAGGGGCATTCTGAAGTTATAATGCCGATTAATACATCTTGCAAGCTAAGATGTACAAATTCTTTGATAAAGAGTAAAAATAAAATTCAAAATCTTTCTAGAAACGTTTTGAGTATACACAGTTAAAAAGAAGGTGCAGCAGGGTTTCCGGTTCAAACTTGCAAAAAGAGCATTTATCGTCTGTAATGTATCCTATCTTATATAATTTGGTGTTGGTATAGAGAATAAAGTTAAGGACCTTATATTGAAAGGCCTTAGCATAAGCCTCAGAACACACAATATGCGGCAGAAGAAACACCTCTCTTAATTGATCTTCGTTTAAGTTAAAATCACGTTTCAGAACTAAAGAATTATTAGAGAATTGTGCTTTTTTGCTTATTAACATTTTCTAATAGTTTTTTGATTTTTTCATTAGGATATCAAAAACATTGTTTTCAATAATCAGAGAGGGTGGCAATGTTAAAAAGGTGCGATTGTTTATTTCGGATTTTGAAATTAAGTGGGACGGTACTGCATGTATGAGGCCTGCCCATACCAAAATGTTCACTTTTTCATCTTTTTGGTAATAATATTATAGGACTCTGTAATATTTAAATCAAATCGAAGGTCAGTTACATGCGTAATACCAGACTCGAAAAATGTGTTATAGAATATTGGTTTATTATCTATCTATACGAATGTCTTTGTTATTCCATATTATATTATGCCACGGTTTCTCTGCAGAAAACTCGTCTCGAAAGTCCGCCCACCACTGAAGTAACTCGGTATAAAATTGAGAAGAGATTGTGAGATCCTTTATATTATAATTGCAATGAAATAATAGAGGGCCACCGAAACTTTTTAGTACGTGATGTAAGTAATTTTTCCATGTGCCGTCATTTTCACCGAAAATTCTCTTTATCCAGGCTAGTCGTAAGGATTTTTAAAAGTAAATGTCACACCGTCAATCATGGACAAAAGCAGTTGAGACACTCCCCGAAAAAGACCTGTTTCGTTAAACGCGTGAGTTTTCAATCTCCAACTTTGACATTTCGATCGCCTCTCCCCTTATCAATGTTGTAAGTCTCCACGGAACGTATTGCAACATTGAAAAGGGGGAGAGGGGGGTTGGCTATCGACAAAAAATATATTTTTGAAATTACGGAAGGACGCCGATAGAAAGTATTTGTATTGCTCAGATGTGTCAACGCTTTTGTCCGTGATTGGTGATGTTACATGGACTAACTTGCGTCGCGAGATATAAAAAAGGTCATTATCAGACACCTAACACTAACATTACGATTTTCCTTTTGGAAAACGTTATCTAAAATGATCACTAGTTCTCTCTTCCGAAACATTAACTTTACTCGTTACATCACAAATATTCTCTCAATGCTGTATGCTGCTTCTCTCCGGGTGCTTCTCCTAAAAAATGATTTTTTTTAATTCGAGGGGGGATAGGGATAGGGGTCGCATTCGGCCCCCTCTTCCTGAAAATCTGGATCCGCCTCTGCTCTAGACTGATTTAAGGCGGGGTAAATGTGAAGGGTGCTTTAACGTCGCTTAACATGGGCTTTCTGCTAATACCTCGGTCACGTTTTAAGCAACGCGAAGCTAACTCTATGCTTATTTCATTAACCACTGTTTGGCGGTTTTCTGTAAATTTTTGGGTGATTTTTGGGCATTTTAGGAAAGAGATATTTTTTCTAAAAGGATAGGTTAAATTGAGGAAAATATGAAATGTTGAGGATTATTTTGATGGATTTGGAATTATTAGTCGATACAAGAACAAGTTATGGCGAAATGGTACTTTTTTCCCAAGTTTACAGAAACAAAAAGACTGAAATTGCAGTAGCGAATTTACAGCTACCTTGACAAAAGTTACATCTTCAGTATACTGATTACAAGTTTTGTAAGAGAAAAAAGGGCCGCCGGACTCGATTTTAAGGTTTTAGTAGCCTGCGTGGCAGCCGTCCAAGGGAGAGGGAAAGGGGAAAGCCGAATGCACAGGGAGCACACAATCTTGCTGAGTAGGGATAGAGTAAATAAAGGAACAAAAAGAATGAATAGTTTACCTTAGGTTGTCTCATGTTGTCATTTCTTAGTTCATGAGATTTTACTGGGAAAACTGCTGCTTACAAATCCTGCAAAACACTGCAGCGCTAAACTCGTACCTAGGCTTTTCCGCGCTCAGGCAAAAAATTTTTTGGTTTGAATAAAATTTGACAAGGGAGGCAACTCTTTGCCAAAACAATTTCAACGCACTGAGTTTGACCGATCCTAATATATTTTCCCTTGATCACGGAGCGCCTACGACTAAACGCACTTATTCTACTTAGTGACAAATAATAAAAATTCTCGAAGCTGTTATTGTCAAGAAACTCGCAGGTATAAACAATAGAAAAGTAATGACAGTTATCTTTTGCGGGCCACTAACACAAGTATGAACCAAACAACTTTACTTAGAATCTCAATCCCAATATTTATGTGACTTATTCCCCTCGTACGTTGGCCCGAGGGAAATAAATCACATAACCCCTCGCTTCAGGCCGATAACTCTTGCGTAAAGTTCAACAATATAACAAATAAGATCACACATATACCTTGCGCATGCGAGCGCTCCGTTTTACCCCCGCGGGGGGGGGGAAGGGGGGTACTCCCTCATAAGGGCTTAATGGGGACGTGCGGCCAGCCAGGGTACGTTTTTCGGGATTTTTTGTCTTAAACAGGGTATCGAATTTGTCATTTTTTGTCTTAATCAGGGTATCGATTTGTTAATTTTTGTCTTAAATGGGATATCTTTTCTTGGACGATAAACAGCAAAATTTTTACAAGCTCTTGTAAAATTAATACTGACTTCCGTTGACTTTGGCATTGATACCAGGCACATTAAATTTCCATTGATTACACAACAAGAAAGCCACACAATTTGTAACCGCAACCTTTAATCTATGTCTTAAACAGGGTATCAAAAAATCGGAATTCTGTCTTAAACAGGGTAGGAAAATCAGCGATATTTGTCTTAAACAGGGTCAGGGTATGAGGGCCCGGGCCGCACCTCCCCACTGACCCAGGGACATATCGAGTACCCCCCGGGGTTTTAACAAGTTTCTCACTCAAAAACTCCGAAATTTCGTGACAATTTGTTGGTTACGAATCGACCAGAGGGTTGGGTACGAACTGACCGAAAGTGGGTACGAAACGTCCATGGGTACGAAACGACTGGATACCCGACGGGCTACTAACATCATGTGTGCTTCTTTCATTTGCATATTATATGAGTTCGATGTACGCTTTCACACCAAAGTGCGAAGTCCATTTTGTCATGTTTTACTAGCTGTGCAAAACACGCATCAGCGAGCGGTCTTATTCGTCGACAACAGACAATTTATTTGATTTTTACACAAACAAAACAAAGCAGCATCTACGGACATAAAACCTATTGTCACTTATTGGGCCCAAACGCTACTATATCCAAACATATCCAACCACTTTTTTTCTGTGTTATGGAAAAGCTTTTTAATCTTCTTCATATGTGAAATTTAGATTGGAGTAATGTGAAGTTCTTCAGCGGAACTCAAATTGGTCAGTGATATATTTAAGGACGTTCGCGCCCATTGCTACTGCGCATCTCTAGTGCGCACGCTATTCATTGGTCACGCCAATCTCGTTCCCAGAGCCTCGTTCCCCTTGACCAGCGGTCGGAAAACGAGAGCTCTGGGAGCAACCATTTTGAAGTAACAAAAGGAAATAACCGAATTCTGCCTATCCGGTCTCACGCAGTCTGCATCTACGGCGCATGCCTGAAATGGTTGCTCCCAGACATTTTCGTCCCCAGAGGCCGCGATCCTTTTGTTCAGTTACGGGGATCGCGACCTCTGGCCAGATCCAACCCCGGAAGTCCGCATTTCACGGACTTCCCGTGACTCTGCGCATGCTCAGGGCTAGTCTGACAAATGTGATTGGTTCTGGTCTCAATCTATTGTGTTTTCAAAGCCATTCAAAACCGGAATGTCGTTGGACCAGGCCAGAGGTCCACAGCGGTCAAATGAGTGCGCATGCTTAAGCCACGCGCGCGCGCGTGGGAATGGATTGCACCATTTCTATAGAAACAAGCAAGCGCCAAAATGGCGGCATATTTAAATTTCGCGGTATGTGTTTCATTTCGCGAGGATAAGGTGAAAACAAGACAGCTAAGGTTTTTACCTTAAACACAGCTCTAAAAGGGGCATCTCTTTTATATATCTTTTTCAACAAAGAAACTATCTCTGCAACAATAGTGAATTTTCTTGTCGAATTTACGAGTTCGTAGCGAAACATGAAGACTTTTTGTTTTTATCGTGATAGCTGTCGTTGGTCTCTCTGGGGGCAGATTTTCGGATCAGAAAGGCTGTTGCCTAAGCAGTAAAACTCCGGAAAAGCTCGTTTGTAGGGGTAGAATGATTGAACTTAGTACCGAGATGGCTCGAGTGGCGGAGGTTCTGGAGGTTGACCGTGGAAATTTTGTGGGATGAAGAGGGAAAGTGACCGGAAGTGCGTTAATCACGCGCGTGTTCACGCGAGTGCCCAGTCGTTTGACCGCTGTGAGGGCCAGAGGTCCCGATCCCCGTAACTGACCAAAAGGATCGCGGCCTCAGGGGACGAGAATGGCTCCCAGAGCTCTCGATTCCTGCCGCAGGCCAGAAGGATCGTGGGCTCTGGGGACGAGAATGTGGTCACGCGAGTGCCACGTCATTTTCAAGCGCGCGCACGGAGTCCGCACGGAGTCGAAAACTCAACAAAATATAAGGCTGATGACCTTTGCGTTAACTTTGTGTGCGAACATTTTTGTTGGATGCTCGGTGACCCCCACTTTTTTTTCGGCAGATCACTTCCTTTTCTGATTCTTTCCATTATACTAAAAAACAAAAAAAAAATCTGTGCGTGGGAAGTTTTAATATTTCTCATATACTATTCAAATAGGGTCGAATTGTAACCGCTGTTTGTTTTCTCTTTTTGTTAGGGTCGAATTGGTACGTGGATACAGGTGTGCGTATAAACTTAAAAGTTGTATTTTTTAAGGCTAATTCTAGCTGATTTGAAGACATATGTAGCAAAGATCTATCAAATAGGCCTATGTATGCTGTTTTAAACACACATAACTTAGATATGATTCTTCAACTTAAATATATGCCGATAGTAATGAATCTGGCCAGAATTGCCACGAATGACTGGAAATCCCAGAAATGCTATGGTCTGAGCTGCGCCTTATCTTCAAAACGAGTTCGGTGACCCCCGATTTTTTTTACTTTTTTTAAATCTAATCTTATCATTTTCTACCTGCAGTCAAAGTTTTAAAAAAAGGACGTTGACAAAACCCGGACCGGATCGGATCGGATCGGATTGACAAAACCCGGACCTGATCGGACCAGATTAACAAAACCTGGATTGGATTGCGTCCGATTGACAAAACCCGGACTGGATCCAAAAAAAACGGATCACTCTAAATTTCTGTCAAAGTAGTCACTTGACGTTTCATGATCAAGTTTTGGCCTAGAAATATGACGGCCTTTTTTCGCAGCTCAGGGAAGCAAAGTTGTAATGGTTCTTTTTCGTATAAGATACTCCACAGGCGCCCCAAGCTCACGACACTAAAGGTATAGTTGTTTCGCGTAGACAGGCATAAAAAAAGCTACAGAAAACAGACGAGGTAAGTTTACATACTTTATGTTTTTGAAAACTATACATAAAAATGCCGCAAGAAACACATTTGTGGCCTTCCACACTGTACATAGTTTTTTTAATTTATTTTTAAAACATGGTAAAATTACTGTAAATAGTTGCCGAAAATTCTTTTGAGGAGCAATTATTAAAGATTATCGTTATCACAACGAACGTTTTGATCAAACACTATGGCGGACTCCATACACTGTTTTATAGAGCGCTCAAAATCGACGGTCGGAAAAAGACTGGGCGGTGAAACGGTCAGTCCGCTCTTGGTCCAATGTGTGATACCGAGAAGGACTGGCACGAGCGCTCCTTCGACACTCCCGGTGGCCAAAAATCTCCTCTCGACGAACCGGAAATGAAATTTTTTTTCTTCCTTTTTAACCCACCTGTAACGTATTAAAAAAAGGCCTTTTTGATATGTTTGGCCCACTACTGAATACTATTTTGTCTGTTAGAATATCACTTAAAGACGGACAATTTTGAATATTCTTGACATTTAAATCAAGTTGTTAATGCCAGATATAGTCATCTGATATGGATACCAGTTAAAACGCGTGTTTTTAAAGGGAAAAAAACGAAAAATAATTCATGCAAAATGCTCCTCGTTCTCTGCTCCCCCTACCCTCCTCATGGGGTAGAGTTAACGGGAGCAGAGTCCACCCGCACGAGGAGCCTCCAACATCTCTTCGATGCGACTAACTTTAAGTAAGAGGTGAAAAGCTCTTTGCCTCCCTTGTGGGAGGCATTTCTTAGATTTGCACGAGGCGTAGCCTCGTTTTGGTGCTAAGCTTGTTTTCGTCCTATAACGCCATGCAATTGATGTTTTCATTTGTTATCTTGACAGACGTGTTAAACTTGTGGTTTCTTCACACCTATTAGCTTGACAGTAGCTACAGCTTGAATGACCTTAAAAACTTCCTCTTAAGCATTTTCGTGGTAATCTGCTCAAATTTGAGTGAAAAAAACAGTGTCGAATGCAGGAATGTCCCGCTTATCATGACCAAGTTGTGTTTCACTTCTTCTTTCATGAGAATTCCACTTTACTCCAGTCTAAAGATCGATAGCTTTTTCATAACATAACAAAAAATTAGCTGGATATGTTATTTGGATATAGTAATAACACTTTGCGAGTTTGAGTTTCCCCTGAATTGCAAGGAACAACGTGATGTTTCACCAAGAGACAAATACGATACCAGAGAGAAGAGCTTTCTTGCATAGACACAACTAGCGCGAGATCTTACTCATTCACAGCTCGTAATGTCCTGTTTTGATCCCTGAAAAACTCACCTTTTCCCATTGCCTCAGAACAAAAAAATGCGGCAAAAAAGCTGTTGATTTACATAGAAGAGAGTAAGTAAGTGGAATCTCCTTGCTCGGACCCGCTCGTTTCACTGCCTTACGTATTGGCATCTACATACTTCTTTCTCCGCCATCTTCGATTGAGGTTCCACGTGACCATTTTGGCGGGAAATTTATGGCGATCCGATTTTTTTCGGATCCGGTCCGGGTTTTGTCAATAGGACACAATCCGATCCAGGTTTTGTTAATCCGGTCCGATCCGGTTCGGGTTTTTTCAATCCGATCCGATCCGGTCCGGTCCAGGTTTTGTAAACGCCCTTAAAAAAATCTGTGCGTGGGAAGTTTTTGGGCGCGAACGTCCTTAAAGCGGGACATACCTAAATTCGGCACTGTCTTCACTCAGACTACAGCAACTTACGACGAAAATACTTAAGCAAAATTCCAACAGCTATAAAGGCATTGACTTGTTGTGGGCCAAAGGCATAACATTCGGTTTCGTCGCCATTTCCCCTGCGCGACATCCGCGAAAATCCTCGCAGCAATGTACACGCGCATGCCGCAGGTGAGAAAAATTGTCCCATATCATGGGGCCAACCCCAATACTAGAAATGGCGCGCGCTTACGGTCTCCGTCCCCGATTATGGTTCCTGTTTTTAGTTCATCATTGTGACAATTTTACTCACCGAGGGTAC
>JAHPZR010035607.1:45000-50333 GCA_019787425.1 Platygyra sinensis
CTTAAACCCACTAACCTAACATACTTCACGAATCAAACATGCTCAGAGCAAAAGGGGGTAATTACAATAAATAAGTCAAGCTCTGTTGAGAGTGTTGTGGCAAAGGGAAAGTATCGGTTTCAGGTTAAATGTGGAGAAAGTGGAACACACTATGAAATGGAAGCTAAAGATCAGAAATCCAGACAGGAATGGATTGCTTGTATTCAAGCGTCTATAGGTAATTAATATATAATCAATTTAATTACCGGTACTAGAAATGACTCGATCAGCCATCTTTACATACACTGATTGTAAGAGAGTTGTAGCGTTACACGAGTCAACCGCGAGCCCAAGTCAACCTCGAGTCACGAGCCAACCTCGAGTCAACCACGAGTCAAGTCAATTTTTTTTCTATTTTTTCCCGAAAAAAAAAGTAGATCGCAGGAATAAAATATCTGAATATCAAGAGAAAGTATAGCTGAATATAGATTGTTAACAACAGGTTTTGATAACAGGCTCAGCTCGATCGCGACTCGCGCGATCTTGTAGTCTTACGCGACATATATTCAAAGGAACCATGTTATTTGTTGTGCCCATTGCCGATTATCAAGGCACGATTGTCTTATCCAAATAGTGAGTGACATGAATATAGCTGACTATGTGTTGACTCAGAGAAAACTTGAACAATATTATAAAACATCTGTGTCACGCGAGCGAGTTGCCTTTCCTGAATTTTGTGCCCGACGACCTTAAAATTACGTGAACTGTTGAAGGATCGTGTTTACAGAACTTTATTAGTGTTGCAAAACTACATTTAATTTATTTCTAAAGAAATCAACGACAATGTAATAGTGACAATGGAGGTGGCTTGGCCTAGTGGTTAGGGCGCTGGATTTGTAATCCGGAGGTCCCGAGTTCAAATCCTTCTCCCTGCTACTAGATGGATCTACAACTTCTCTACGCTTTGTTAGTAGCCAACTGGTCAGCCTCCTGCCAGTTGGGATTCTTAGCAAGTTTCAGTTTAATTTACAGTATTGTTAGCTTATTTCAGTGTCCACAATTAGTACATCAGTGCTAAACACTTCGACACTTTTAATATATATAAAGTTATCGTAATTTCAAGGTCGACGGGCACAAAATTCTGAAAATTCAGGAAAGAGGCAACTCACTCGCGTGACACGTATGCTTTACAATATCGTTCAAGTTTTCTTTAAGTCACTAGATGCATGTCACTCACTATTTGGATAAGACAATCGTACCTTGATAATCGGCAATGGGCACAACAAATAACGTGTGCTCTGGAAATATGTCGCGTAAGACTACAACGGATCGCGCGAGTCGCGATCGAGCTGAGCCTGTTATCAAAATATCCTGTTGTTAACAATCTATATTCAGCTATACTTTCTCTTGATATTCAGATATTTTATTTCCTGCGATCTACTTTTTTTTCGGGAAAAAATAGAAAAAAATTTGACTTGACTCGTGGTTGACTCGAGGTTGGCTCGTGACTCGAGGTTGACTTGGGCTCGCGGTTGACTCGTGTAACGCTACAACTCATTGTAAGAGCTTTTATGCAAACTGAATCTCACAATTAATGCATCCACACTCTGTTCAATTAGCTCAATGCTGCAGGGTTATCAAAATAAGCCGGCAACCAGCGCATTTCACTGGCTATTTTGAATACTGCGCCGGTTACTCCGAATGCTAGTAGGTCAGTTCTGAGCGTGATATTGGAGAAATGAAATAGATATAGCTGCTTACTTTTTGGATGGAACCTGCTACTCAAAAACTTACTGACACTCCTGCAATGGTGGGCAAAAATCACTGTTATTGCATGACGGTAGCTGTAATAATTATTGTACAACTCTGTTGGGCAAACTCGATGCAGAAACACTTTTGCATGTTCAGTGGTGTGAGAATATGCCATTTCCTTGATAGCGAGTGTAGAGCTTTTACTCCTTATCATGAAGTTCCCTTCCTTTGCTAGTTCAAATGATCTTGTCATTTCACAGACCGCTCAGGGTTGCTCCCTTTAGCCTCGCATCCATGTGACCAGACTTGATTTTGGCTACAAGGTGGTTTGGGCTTTTGGTTTTGTAAAAGCAAGTGTCTTTACCGCACGGTCAGATTCAAGACACTATTTCCTCTTTAGGGGGACTGACATGTAGTCTAGAGAGACTCAGGAATATGTGACAGGCTGTGTTAAGCGTGTTATTTATTTAGAATCTGAAGCCTCGGTTCCCAAAACTTGCTTGTGATTTAATCAATGTTGACAACAGTTACACTTGCATTTAAGCTTAACACTTGTTTGGTTTGGCAGTGGATTTCTTCACACTCTAATAAAAACAAGAGACGTTAAGCTGCTCAAGGGTCCCCAAGGGGCCTTTGATTACCGCTGGCCACCTGATATGTTATGATTGCATTTGCCAGCGTGACTGGAAAGTCATGGTGCAGCCCTTGTTCCCAGCACATTGTTTCAAAATCAGCAAATGGCAAGGCAGTGCGCCACTCCATGTTGCAGAATTTGTACAGTCCCAAGGTGTAGTTCCAGTGCGTCTTGAAATGTGGGCTAAGCTTCTCTGTGTTACAAGCCACCATTAGGGTGTTCTGTTAGTGTTTTCTTTTGTCTCTCCAGTTCTTTTCCTCCACCTAACAGGAACAAACTTTATTGAGGGTAGTACAAGGGGTGGGACGGGGGGTGGGAAAGGTTGTCTCTGACACGGTTTACGGGCGGAAAAAAGCCAATCACGAATCATTTTTACGAATCATGAAAATAAGCAAGTAAGCAGGTACCTTTTAATAACCACAATCTTGGACAGAATAAAATGAAACGATTATCCCCCATTCCCCCAAAGCAATGATGAAGGCGCGAAGTTGCAGAAAACGCGTCATTTTGGCATCATTGAAATGGGGGGAGGGGTGGTTCAGATTTCTCATTTATTTTGTCCAAGATTGCAGCTCTTACGCTTGAAAGAGTGTAGTGAATAACAAGCAAAAGCTTCAGGTCACGGATCACGAAGAATAGTACGGCCCTCTCTATCGAGTGTCATCCATCAGATAGTTCGCCCCAGGTTGTCCCTGTTCTCTCTTGAGGTTCATTACACCCATTCTGCGCTAACGCGAGCGTTTACCAGGATTCAGGGTTAAATCAAAGTATGGGTTTTGTTTTAACACAGCGCGGCATAAACTGTTAAATTACGAATTATTGACATTTCACAACGCTTTGTGGCAGAAGTGATACCGTCCCGTGTTGTGATAGGTTAAAAAGTCAGCATACGAGGCAAGTGGCTCACCAGGCCGGAGCTTATCCCGTTTCAGTAGCGTGAAGCGATTAGGAGTATTTCTACTCCCCCCTGGATGGGATGCTAGTCCATTGCAGGGTTACCCCCCAGTATTAAATTCGCCAGTACCCATTTATACACCTGGGTAGAGAGAGGCACTGTGAGGTGTCTTACCCAAGAACACAACACAATGTCCCCGGCCAGGACTTGAGCCCAGACCGCTTGCTCTTCTTTCACCTGACTGTTGACTCGAGAGAAAAAATGACTTTTTACGATAACAGAACGAATTCTCGCGCTATTGGCTACTTTTTATCGTCATTAAGCGGACAGACATATGAATTTATAATTTATACGATGCGGCAACAAGCGAGAGCGGACAATTTGACAGTAAAAAACCAATGGGTGTCACTTTTTAATGCGTCTGTTTTGTTATAGACAATGAATTTCGTCATAACATTGTCAAAGTAACCTGCGGATACACTCGGCTATTGCCTCGTGGATCCACAGCTACTTTGACAATGTTATGACGAAATTCATGATTAATAACAGGACAGACGCATGAAAAAACTGACGTCAATCTTGGTCTCACTATTTTGGGGAGGGGGAGGTAGGGGTTTGCTCGCTTCTTTACGGGGGGTCGCTAATTTTGGGATTTACAAGCGGCCAAATTTTTGGACATTATTTTCGGGGGTCGTTACTTTCGAATGTTTACAGTAGTTCATTCACACTGCAGGGGTACTAATGTAAGAGCAGATGTACTGATACCAGTCAATAATGCACACTTATATTACCTATCTGGTCACTATTAGGGTCATGTTTATGTGAAATTTAGACCTCCCAGACTTGGATTGTTCTCTGGTTGCCTTATATAACCATAGTTGATAGATCCTCATAGATAAAACATCAAAGGAAAAACAAAGATAGCTAGGTTTACGTTGGAAGGTCCACGACCGTACATTATTTTTTCTATAAGGTCAGTTTCTTACTAAGCCACAAGTAAACAACTATGCAAGGCCTAAAAACTGGACGAAAAGATACAACAATAAGCACTGAATGACTGACCCCCAAGGAAACAGCGAGTTTTGTTTCCCTGAGACTCTCAATGTTTCCCGAGGCAAAGCTGAGGAATTGAGGTCGAGGGGAAACAAAACTCACTGTTTTCCACGGGGTCAGTCTTTGAGGGTTGTCCATATACACGAACTGATACGACCCGTATAATGGCATCTTCCTTTTTGCACGACCCGTTCGATTCGTACGAGTCGTACGGGTCGTGAAACAATAGTTTAGGGGCGTACAGTTAGTGGACTGCATATCATTAGAGAGACTTAGAGCGTATATACAAGACCACGACCCGTACGACTCGTACGAGTCGTACGGGTCTTTAAACATTAGTTTACGAGTCGTACAGTTGGTGAAACTGCATACCATTAGAGAGACTTAGAGTGTATATACAAGTCCACGACCCCTACGACTCGTACGAGTCGTACGGGTCGTGAAACATTAGTTTACGAGTCGTACAGTTGGTGAACTGCATACCATTAGAGAGACTTAGAGTGTATATACAAGTCCACGACCCCTACGACTCGTACGAGTCGTACGGGTCGTGAAACAATAGTTTACGAGTCGTACAGTTGGTAAACTGCATACCATTAGAGAGACTTCGAGGGTATATACAAGTCCACGACCCGTACGACTCGTATGAGTCGTACGGGTCGTGAAACAATAGTTTACGAGTCGTACAGTTGGTAAACTGCATACCATTAGAGAGACTTAGAGGGTATATACAAGTCCACGACCCGTACGACTCGTACGAGTCGTACGGGTCGTGAAACAATAGTTTACGGGTCGTACAGTTGGTGAACTGCATACCATTAGAGGGACCTTACACGACCCGTACGACTCGTACAAGTCGTACGGGTCGTGAAACAATGGTTTACGAGTCGTACAGCTGGTGAACAGTATATCGTCGTGAAACAATGGTTTACGAACGGCGTCCGATGCAGTGAAGGTCAACGGCGGCGCCAACAATAAGCGAACTGGAGCATTGTCTTATCAAGGACATGTCAAAGGCTG
>JAHPZR010035608.1:0-12918 GCA_019787425.1 Platygyra sinensis
TACTTTTCGGTCTGAGTTTTCAAGACACCCAATGAGCGGGTGAGTATTCATCATGAACGAGCATGTGAATGAGCTACATGTAGTGTATCTCCCGGAGTATCTTCAACGCAAGTTGGCAATGAGAACTGGCAATGGATTTAATAAAGTAATTATATATATTCTTCTGTCCAAGCAGAAAAGGAGATACTGTTTAAGCAATTAGAACATGCATTTGATTGAAATTTGATGTTTGCAGCATGTGTGTGAGATTTGCAACACAACCACGACCCAAGTGGTTAAATCAGGTTAAATATTTTGCCAAAGCTATCAGCGCTTTCACCATTTTCTTACATTGATTGAATGACAGATTTATAGTTTACCAATTTGAGACTGTTTACTTGTTTTCAAATCGAGATTCTAAGGGCGCAAAGCATATACCATCTTCATCATCCTCATCTTCCTCTGTCACATCTCCTTCTTCCACGACCCGACTCGATCAAATTAAAAGAGCCTTCCCCTACTACCGCTAACTGCAGCGACTCAACATCAGACAAAGCTGATGTATTACTGGATAATTTATCACCCAAGGACTTTTTCCACTGAATAAAACCGCCAAAAAGACGGCTCAGTGAGTGCTAACTTTGTAGGAAATACACTGACTCAAAGTGAAGCAATCAAACTTTACACACCTTATGACGTCACTAAGTCCCAGGCTTCAGAAAATGAAAATTGCATTTTTTTGCCAACTTAGTTTGGAGGGATAGGAAAATTATTTTGCATGCCAAAGCAGAGCTTAAATTCGAAAATTATGAATCAGCGCAAGACAGACTTCAATTTGCTGGTCAGGAATAAAAAAGGGGGCTAAAATTTCATTTCGTAGGCACTTTTATTTATTGTAAAAGACAAGGCATTTTGGTTTTAAATCAGCAAGAAAGTTAAGTATACCATTTACAGACAGTACTGCTCAGAGATAAGGGAACACCTCACCCTTAACTTGAGAGCTTTCTTTGACTAGGTACATGTAAACACTCCTTAAAATGCACTAGCCCAGTTTGTTATTAGCTCAGATTGTTCACAAAAAGCAAAACACTAGTTGAGCTTAAAACCAGAAGAACAATCACTAAACCAAAGGATGTCAACAATAAAACCATGAGACTCAAAATTGAAATATCAAATGAGTGCGTCTAAAACAGAGTTGATGTTTAAGTAGACAGCAAAACCTGCACAAGTACAGTCCACAAAAAAACCCAGTATGAAGCAAAGAGGTCTCAACATGAAAAAAAAAAGGTTTTTGAAAATGGCTGCACACTTTGCAACAGAGAAGCAAGATTACATAGCCTCCATTTGGTGCCAAAATATGCTAGGAAATTTGTCTGTGGATATTATGTGTTCCGAGACTGTAGCATGCAGAAAACTGTGAGCTTTGAGGAACAAATAATGTCCAAGGGCATATATCTGAGCAAGTGGAAGCTATATGTGTTCATTGTCCTTCAAATCACTTGGCAAATTAGCCAAGTGATGATGTCATATACTCAACCAAATTTTGATCAAATATGATGAAAAAAGATTTCTCAGCTAATATTAGTAAGATTAAGTTTTGTTACCATGGTAACATACTGGGTTCCTTTGGCATCTTATTTTTATCTTTGCTAATGATGACCTGTACGCATGATCTAATGAGTATATAAATATATTAGCTCGAGTTTGTGACCACGTTTAACAGTTTTCAATCTAAAAATCACCAACATGTTGAAATCAAGTGGGTGAGGACTGGAAAAGATTGAGTTGCCACAGTAACAGAATCTTTTATATGGTAGGTGTGGTTCCTATAGAGTTAACTCTTAGCCTATCAAGTTTCAATGGTCTGCGCTCCAAATTGGCCAAGATAGCTTTATTTATTTACTTGATATAAAATTGGGTTGAGTATGATGTCATCAGTCATCTCATTTGCATATTTTACAGAAATTCTAGCTTTAAGGTTATTCCTCACAATTGCACTGCACATCCTTTCTGCGCATAATTTATGGCGTCATTTAGCGCGCTCTCGTGCCCGTGCACACTGAAAACATGGCGGATTTGCCTTGATTTTGAGCTCTTTCAGTTGAAAAATGGCTATAGCTCATCAACGAGCATGGGCACCCCAATTTTTTTTCCAGTCATTGTAATCAACTTATCATAAACTTTGCTTGAGTAAAGACTGATCAGATTTCTATTGCTGAAAATTGAATAAATAGCGAAAATAGCAAGTAAACTGTGGTCTTTTCTATTTTGCCCTACGGTAACCATGTCAAGAAATTTGGTTGAAATTTTAATCAAGGATTCAGCTTTCTGTCTAAATCAAACTTAAAAAGTTTATTTGTGTCCGATACAATGCATTGACTCCAGTTTAATGCGTGTTCTCATGAGTCTCGGTCAGAAAAATTTACAATTATTACGGGGAATGCGTTCTTGTAATAAGCGTTAAATAATGCCAAAATGGGTCATTTTCAATGCCCCAGTGCTCCTTAATGAGTATGGGCACCCCCCTTTTTTATTTCAAAATTGAAGTTCTCACATGATAAATATTCAGTGGGCAAAGTTTGAACGAAAATCTATTGTCAGTTTTATTTCAGGGGAATTACCTTAAATATCTCCGGAACTAATGCAGATATTTTCAAACAGAAAATGGTGTTTCTATTCTTTTATGGGGTTCTATGTGGTACACCAAAAAAATCAAAGGGTAAAATTTCATAGTACCACTTTTATCACCCCTGGTAAATACCCTTGTTTTTAACTTTCCAATAGAAGGCTTTTGTGCAAAAAGGGCACCTAACGCTTTTTTGGGCTGATTTTCATTTCATACAAGATCAGGCTAATTTTTGGCGAAGCACAAGTCAGCAATTACAGACTGATGTTTTTCATGTCAAAACATGTATGTCTGCCAAAAACTACCTTCATCCTGCGAAAAATGAAAAAAAAGAGCCCAAAAAGCGATACACACCCTTTTGCATGAAAACCTTGAATTACCAGTATGTACCTGGGCTGTTGATGTACATATGAACAGGTGTTCTACCATTCTCTGACTGTAAGAACAGTAGCTGAGCCACAACAAGACTGGAGGTCTCATCTGTTATCTACAAAAAATTAATAGCACAGGAGACATTTGTCAGTTCCTGTGTAACAAGAAATCCATAAATAACCTACTTACATAGATATACATTAGTGGCTGACTTGACCCCAGACAGAACTTTATATTTAAAATCTTTTGACTGATTTGATTCATCCACAAGGTTTTAGCTTTGGTGGTACAATTCTTAAAATGGATGGATCTGAACTAGCATGTCAAATTTAAGGACGGTGCCTACTTTTGTTAGTGCGCATCACGAAAGCCATGGTTTAAGCGCGTGCGCGCTGGGGTTGACATTGACGCAATCAACCATGCCACCAAGCACACGACTAAAATTAAAGCAAAATTTTCCTATGGTGACCAAATCAATTTTAATGAACCTGTACTTAAACCAGGGAGACCAGAATAGCAGCATATCGCTAGCCACTAACTGTTAACGTCTTCCAGCTTAAAATCTAGCTGTTATCTTTCAAAAATTACACTGAAATCCAACTGCAAACATGTACCTGCAGATGGCGTAGTGAGCGCGCAGACACACAAATGTCTTACTTACTGGAGAGGTGACAGGAAAAAATGTAACAGGCACCGTAAAAGTTTTCAAAAAAGATCAGTAACTTCAGAAGACACGTGGTTACCCCTAAATTTTTTGTTGCGAAATGAAAGCGGCAAGCCTATTCAACATGTGATTAGTTTCTGGTCATGAGCGAAAGGTATTTAGACTGTATTTTAGCTGAACCAGAGGAAGGCTGTCAGAGACGTTAAAAGCAATTTTGCATCGATTTTGTTACTAAAAACGTAACAAAAATGATTTTAATGTTACCATTTGCCATGTAGTTTAAAGATCTTTTTAAATGTGTTTGCCTTTCTGCATGTAAAGGCGAATTCTAAGGAAATCTGTGAAGAAATATCGTTTCCCGCTTTTTTCAGAAAAATGCTGATGTCAGCATTTTTGTTGAGAGTCAAGGCTAATTATCTCGAAAAAATGCGTGGCTACCCCTATTTTTCTTTGTGGATTCCAATAGCCCTTGCAAATATCTACTTTTTCCGTGTGGTCCTAACTTGGCGCAAAAACCTTTGTATTTAGTAGGCACCGTCCTTAAGGCTTGTCATTAATAACTTACCGGACCCATAACACACACTATCCGCTCCTTCAAAAGACGAGAAAAAATGTCATATGCTCTTTCACCTCTACCCTGAAAAAATATATAGAAAGGTAAGTATATCAATGCATCCAGTATATGTACCCTGCGAGCAGTTGGTTTCTCCTACGCCAAATGACCACTGCAAGCAACTGTTCCATCGAGCATGTGCGAGTTCATCACGCCCCACGTGATACATTTTGTGTCAATTTCATTTGTCATTTTTAAAATATTTTCGCTGAAATTTTTTTGGTACAAAAGAATGCAAATTTCTTGCAAAAAACGCTGACAAAAGAACGAACCAAACCCTCCTTGAAGTATTGTATATCTCTAGTTTGTAGTCTAAATATAAAGCCAAAATTTAAGGTTTTCTTGCCCTCTCTCGGGCAGGAGAGCTGAGCTGGTCCTTGAACACAACACTCCAAACAACAATTCAAAACAATACGAGTAATACGATCCCAAGCAGGTTTGCAAAAGCTCCTTCAAGCGACAGGACGTCATCAAAGCACGCGAAACACCAGATTCCAGCAATGTACATCACAGTCTCAAGGAATTATGAAAAGTCTTTCAACATCGTAACCCAGATTTTTGCAGTGGACTTGGACTTTGATCACTACATGGTGGGCTTGCTTAAATGTAGCAGTTGTGTTGTTGAGCAAAGTTAATTTATTCATCCATGGCGCTGGACGGCGGTTAATTCAAAGAAACGAACGGTTGCTTGTAGTGGTTTCTCTCTCGTTTGGCATAAGGGAAACCAACTGCTCACAGGGTAGTATACATGTATATGTATAATTCAGTCTCACAAGTTGAGATAACACCTCTGTCAATTCCAAACCTGCCCATTGTCCCCAGGCACTGTATATTTGACATTTTCTTTTCAAAGCGGTGAAAATGAGAGAAAAGAAATTTGTCAGAGAAACAAGCATCAAGCACCAACAAAACTGTCAGCTATGTAGGCCGTACAACAATCAAGTTTACCATCTTTACTAAATTGAGGCCAACTTCGTTTTATTAAGTCCTAAAAATTTATTTAGATTGTATTGTAGTGTTTCAATATCAAATATGGTTAACAAATTTTGTTAACCATAACGTGTAACATGGACTACATCTCCTTCATTTATTTTATTCCCTCATTTGTGCACATTTATAGCCAGCCTGACACACATGCTGCCTTGAGTGCTCAAGTGAAAAATGAAAGTATCCTCTTTCAAAGATCAATAAAAATCGTTCAATCGCATGAAATTTATGAATGGGTATCGATTTTCATTGATTAATCGAGGCAATTGATTAATTAAAATCAATCCATCGTAAGGAAAAAGATAGCGACTGGTACATTTACCTATAATGCTTAGTAAGTAAGTAAGTAAGTAAAACCTTTATTTAAAGAGGGTAGCACTTAATAGCCAAAGGCTAATAAACTTGTGGCCCTCATAAAATACACAACTATGTACAACCTAAAAATATTGTAAGCTAAAATATATAAACATTAAAAAGACAAGATTCAATTTTAAGAAATATAATTAAATGATAAAATGATGCAAACATTGTTGTTCCTTAAAAATCTTAGCAAACATGGTCTTTTTAAAACATGCCACAGACTCTAGTTTCCTAATTTCAATTGGAATACTATTCCACAGTCTAGTTGCCGAAACAGCGAAAGAGCATCCTCCCTCTGATTCTCTTCTATATTTAGGACAAACGGCATTAATGCTAGAATATCTAGTATTGCGGGAGTGCCGCTTATTATTCAAAATTAAGTGTTCATTTAGATAATTCGGTAAATACCCATTGAAAACTCTAAAAGTGCGTATAAAAACACAAAGAAAAATTGTAAGTCATTCAGACTCGACAAGAGGAATGCTGTTGGTGTAGGAATGGCTGCCATTAAACCATATCTTTCTATATGCCCAGTGGGCTTAGTTTGGTTTGCAAGGTATTGCGGTAAAATGTACAGCTGCCATCTTTTTTTCTTATGGTGGATTGTAAAGATCACATCGATGCAATGATCGATTTTAATCGATTTACCAAGTCAGGTTGAACAACGTGTTTGAAAGACGGGCCATTTCATTTTTTATCTGCACCCCCCCGCTATTGAAGGACCAGGATTTCTGAGGGAGAGGGGAGGGGTCTTTAAAGGTCGTTTCTGTGGGGTAACTGTGTTGACACCTTTGATCTTTTAATAAATTCTGAAGGGGGACGTGTTATACTATGTGATAATCATTTGCACATTCACTTGCACCTTGGTATTTAATCATATGCACTTGCACTTTAATTGCATTATACAGCATTGTCACGCGCGTATCCGATAGTATGTATTTATTTGCATCGGCTTAATAAATGTAGTTCAGAACATGTTACCGAACGACAAACATAGTGGCAGCGGTGGGATTTATTTAGCAATAATGTAACGGCTCTAGCGCAGTTACCGACTCAACGATTCTTCGATTCCAATGGCTTCGAACACCCAGTTTCCCGAGTTCAAGCAAACAGGAGATGACAAACACCAACCCTGGATCTATGGGGAGGTAATTGGAAGACCCGCCCCAAGGTCCTGCGTTGTCAGCACAGCAATGGGGCCAGTCCGTGTCGCTCGCCACTTTGAACCTCGTTTGTTAGGGGGTCAAAAGTTTACTTTTCTGAGGGGGTGAATCATAATGACCTTCAATAGGGGGGGGGGGGGGGGGGGGGGGCGATAAAAAATAAAATGGCACTTGTCACCCACCGGCCGGAAACGATGAAGCAGAAATGGGACATGTAGCTTTTCTATAGCCGTATCACCTTAACTGTAATTCGCTTGTTACTTCTCTGGACAAATGGCAGAAAAACAAAGAGCTTTTTAACACCTAAGGCCTCTGCTTTCATCTTCTAGTCAAAACTGGCTGAACCCTACCGTTTGTTCGATCACCATAGGAATCAGAAACTGCCTCCTGCAGGATGTATGGATCCCTCTAGATAGCCTAGAAATGATCTAAATAGAAAAATAAAGATATAAGGACAAATTTCCCCAAAAATTTTGAGGAAAAAAACTTTTCTTACGCAAAGGCCTTGTCGAGCAGCCATTTTGATTCTGTGATTAAGCCGCTGGTCAATGTCACTACTGACTCTCATGACCCAGTCTCTTTCCGCCTTCAGTTGTGACCATTGCCGGATTTCATACGTCGGGGGCCTGGGTACAATCGGTGTATTATGGGATTAACAACACAAGACCCATATATTCAGAAAGAGCACATCGAGCTTTACAAAATCTTTAAGTTTCGTGTTAATTGGGCCAATATTGAACAAGATACAGCCATTCAAAAACGTAAAAAATTAGTAACAAATGTATGGATTGCCGGACACTTGTCCGGAAAATGTATGGATTTCCGGACAAGTGTCCGGCAATCCATACATTTGTTGCTAAATTTTTACGTTTTTGAATGGCTGTATCTTGTTCAATATTGGCGCAATTTACACGAAACTTAAGGATTTTGTAAAGCTCGGTGTGCTCTTCCTGAATATATGGGTCTTGTGTTGTTAATCCCATAATACACCGATTGTACCCAGGCCCCCGACGTATGAAATGCGGCAATTGCGAGACTGCGAGCGGTGCGATTATTTTCGCGAGCACTAACAGTGGTCAAAGTTATCTTACAAGCAGCGAGCACTTAAGAAAATACAGATGGCAAGTAGCGAGCACTTCGTAAATTTTCCGCTAGCCGGAAACTCTCTTTTATTATTGCCGGATTTCATACCGTGAGGGCCTGGGTATGAGTCCATATATTCTGTGACGGTGTTTGGTACTGATAACAGGGTAAAGCGTTCATGTTAGGCCCATAAGGCGTCCCATTCACAGCATATTAGGCTTTATATATTCTAAACAAAGCGTCCCATCCATCGCACCTTGTTACCTGCTAAATCCTCTTTTCCTCATTTAACCTAGCCCGGGCACTTTATACCTCGTTTACCCATATCTACCGTTAGTTAGGTACACTTTATCTCGTTAACCTTTATCTATCCCAGGTTAACCTCGTTCTATCACATTTTCCATCATCTACCGTAAGTTAACCACGTTTTCCCTCATCTACTTTAAGTTAGCCACTTTGTACCTCGTCAACCCTCGTCTACGCCAACTTAACCTCGTTCTTCCACGTTAACCCTCATTTATTCAAGTTAACTTCGAACCCTCCTCTACTCTGAGGTAATCACGTTAACCCTCATCTTCCCCATTACATGTAGCTACCTTATACCTCCTTGACCCTCATCTACACCGGGTTAAACTCGTTCTACCACATTAACCCTCGTCTGCCCTGAGTTAAGCACGTTTACCCTCATCTACCCTAAGCTGTCCTTTTTATACCTCGTCGACCCTCGTCAACCCGAAGTTAAGCTCATTTTACCACGTTGACCCTTATCACCCTAAGTTAACCATGTTTACCCTCATCTATCCTAAGTTACCACCTTTACACCTCGGTGACCCTCGTCTACCCCAATTAAACCTCGTTCTACCACATTAACCCTCAACTACTCTATGTTAGCCACGGTTACCCTGGTCTACACAAAGTTAGCCACTTTATACTTCGTCAACCTTCTTCTACCCCATATTAACCTCGTTCATTCCCTTATTTAACCCAAGTTATCCTCATTTTATCGCGTTGACCCTTATCTACTCTAATTTAACCACGTTTACCTTCATCTATTCTAAGTTACTCACTTTATACCTCGTTGACCCTCATCTACCCCAAGTTAACCTCGTTCTACCACATAAATCCCCATCTACTCTTAGTAAACTACATTTACCTTCATCTACCATAAGTTGGCCGCGTTTACCTCGTTGACCCTCATCTACTTTAAGTTAACCTCGTTCTACCACGTTAACCCTCATTTACCTTCATCTACCATAAGTTGGCCGCGTTATACCTCGTTGACCCTCATCTACTTTAAGTTAACTACGTTCTACCACGTTAACCCTCATCTACTCTAATTTAACCACGTTTACTCTCATCTACCTAAGTTAGCCACCGTATACCTCGTTGACTCCCGTCTACCCATGTTAACCCTCGTCCACTCTAAGTTAACTTAGTGCATCCTCTTCTACCCTAAGTTGACCGCGTTATACCTTGTTGACCCTCATCTACTTTAACTTAACTGCGTTGTACCACGTTAACCCTCATGTACTCTAATTTAACCACGTTTACCTTCATCTATCCTAAGTTACTCACTTTATACCTCGTTGACCCTCATCTACCCCAAGTTAACCTCCTTCTACCACGTTAATCCCCATCTACTCTTAGTAAACTACATTTACTTTCATCTACCATAAGTTGGCCGCGTTATACCTCGTTGACCCTCATCTACTTTAACTTAACTGCGTTGTACCAAGTTAACCCTCATGTACTCTAATTTAACCACGTTTACCTTCATCTATCCTAAGTTACTCACTTTATACCTCGTTGACCCTCATCTACCCCAAGTTAACCTCCTTCTACCACGTTAATCCCCATCTACTCTTAGTAAACTACATTTACTTTCATCTACCATAAGTTGGCCGCGTTATACCTTGTTGACCCTCATCTACTTTAACTTAACTGCATTGTACCATTTTAACCCTCATCTACTCCAATTTAACCACGTTTACCCTCGTATACCTCGTTGACCCTCATCTACCCAAAGTTAACCTCGTCCTACCAGGTTAACCCTCGTCCACTCTAAGTTAACTTAGTGCACCCTCTTCTACCCTAAGTTGGCCACGTTATACCTCGTTGACCCTCATCTACCCAAAGTTAACCTCGTTCTACCAGGTTAACCCTCGTCCACTCTAAGTTAACTTAGAGCACCCTCTTCTACCCTAAGTTGGCCTCGTTATAACTCGTTGACCCTCATCTACTTTAACTTAACTGCGTTGTACCACGTTAACCCTAATGTACTCTAATTTAACCACGTTTACCTTCATCTATCCTAAGTTACTCATTTTATACCTCGTTGACCCTCATCTACCCAAAGTTAACCTCGTTCTACCAGTTTAACCCTCGTCCACTCTAAGTTAACTTAGAGCACCCTCTTCTACCCTAAGTTGGCCGCGTTTACCTCGTTGACCCTCATCTAATTTAACTTAACTGCGTTCTACCACGTTCTACCACGGTAAACCCAAAGTTAGCCACTTTATACCTCGTTGATCTTCTCCTATCCCAAATTAACCACGTTCCACCTCCTTATCCCTCATGTAATCTAAGTTAACCTCCTTTAAACACGTGAACCCTCATCTACCTTAAGTTAGTCATATTTCATACCTTGTTGACCCTCATTGACCCTAACTTGACCACTTTATCCCTGGTTGACCTGCATCTACCCAAAGTTAACCTCATTGAAGTCATATAATATAAGTAAACCACGTTTACCATCATCTACCCTAAGTTGACCACTTCATACCTCGTTGATCTTCTTCTACCCCAAATTAACCACGTTCGACCTCGTTATCCCTCATCTACTCTAATTTAACCTCCTTTAAACCCGTTGACCCTAATCTATCCTAAGTTAGCCATTTCATACCTCGTTGACCCTCATTGACCCTAACTTGACCGCTATATCCCTTGCTGACCTGCGTCTTCCCAAAGTTGACCTCATTGAAGTCATATAATCTAAGTGAAACACGCTTACTCTTATCTACCCTAAGTTAGCCACCTTATACCTCATTGACCCTCATGTACCCCAAGTTAACCTTGTTCTACCTCGTTAATCCTCCTCTATTCAAGTTACCTTATTTCTACCACGTTAACCCTCACCTATACCGCGTTAATTCTCATGTTCTCTCATAGTTAACCACGTTTACCCTCAACTACGGTAAGTTGGCCACTTTATCAGCAGACCGCGTCGACCCTCGTGTACCCCAGATAGCATCTGTCAGTAACCAAAATACATATTGGACCGACTTTTAAATTTCGAATCATACTGACGTATGTGTTTGTTTATCCAGAACCTTTTGCAGTCAACTCTCTCTTAACGGACACCTCTATAAGACGGGCACCTGGTGCTGGCCGAGTCCAGGCCGTTTCTCAGTCATTTTAATATAACCAAACTCTCTATAAGACATACACCTTCATAAGACGGACAACGGAAACTTTGAAATGGTCAACGGGCACTTGTGAGATGCTGAATGTGACTGCAAATTACGATTTAGGAAAGAAAAATTCTTAAATTACCAAGTACGCGACTCTTTTTAACGCCAGACGTTTAACTGACAGCTCTTATCTTGTCGGCGGAATACATACAGTACAAGACAAAATTAAATCATTCAGCATTTTCTTCCATTTAAAAAATAACTCGGAGGAGACAACCGAATTGTATTGTAATCCAAAACAATTTTTTTCTTGCTTTCTTGCTTCCACAACGCTGCAAGATGAAATCCTTGGATCAAAATTAAGCAGCGTTACTCAGCGCTTTGAGGATTTTAAACTGTTGCACCTGAAACAATCCACGATCACAGATTTCTTTTCTTCTTAAGTGCATGCCCACCAACGCCATGTCTATTAGAAGCTATTAACTTAACTTGCTTTCGCCAATTGTTTATTTTAGAAAAAAATGATATCTTTTTACACTTGGCGCAGCGAAAGACAGTCCTGAGTCATTAGATGGTTATGTTCCAGTTTACAGAATGTACTTTTCACTGCTTGGATCCTAGTTAGCCCGTTTGATTGTCTAAGACGGACAGCTGAGGCCGGTCATGATGGTGTCCATCGTAGACAGAGTTGACTGTACTTAATCCATAAACGACCATAAACGTTAGTTGGCTTCTTAGACTTGTTACTCTCTGTTATTTAGAAAGCTAAAACGGTTCTAGCTTTAATTTTATTTGATGTTAATGTGTTCTTTTCGTTAATATAAGGGCTAAAAAGTTGTTGTTGGTTGTTGTTGTTGTTGTTGTTTGTTATTGTAATAAAACTGGTGGAGTGAAACAAAAACCAATACCCTCCCCGGTCCTCGCCTTTCCCCAATCCCTGTCCGGGTTATTTGTAGAAGAGGTTACCCTGAAACAACCTCGTTCCCAGCGGTAGAGGTTGACGCTGAAATGCTGTGTGCCTTCAGAAATTAATTACACGTAACTCAGATCATGACACCAGTAGACATCTCTAAGGCGAATTAAGAGCGTGTCCGTGGTAAGAACCGACCACTCAAATTTTCGCTCTGCAAAAATAGAATCGCCCTCCATATTTTTCTACCACGAGTCCAACACCATATGCAAGGAACGAAATGCCCTTTATTTCGATAGATTCGCTTTTTTAATTTTTTGAGGAATTTTTTTTGGCAGGCACCCCAAAAACCACAAAAATCGGAAATTAAAACCCCAAAAATTGGGGGTTACGTTTTGCTTGCTCAAACTTTGCACATTTGATAAAACGACCTAATTCTTTCAGCATTACTGCATAATTCTTTCTTCTTTCCACACAACTAAAAACTATCTGCTTATCTTAAACGCAAGCAAAGTTTTGACGTCTTAACGTGATCCGCTTAAAGACGTCTTTGCCATCTTTGCTGACATAGCCCCCAAACAAACAGATTTTTTTCAAAAGTGGGACCTCTTCATGAATGATGACTGTTATCAGCGTAATGTACTAGACCTAAGCTACAATTATCTGTATTAAAAGTTGTGGGCACTCATAATTTTGATACGCGAAAAATTCGACAAAGTAGCGGAAGTTTTAACAATTTGTGTGGAAAGAA
>JAHPZR010035611.1:2500-7500 GCA_019787425.1 Platygyra sinensis
ACGCGTATGATTTCAGACCAAATTGCACTCCACTCAGTTCAATTACCATTATAAATCGATAAATATGAGCGGCTTCCGCACGATTTTAGGGGTTCCCGCAAGAGGTTGGGATCATTTGATTTTACTAATTTTACGCCTACTTGTAAATGCAATTATTGTCTATATGTTTAAAAATATTTTTTTCAGTCCGATAATCACATTTTAATGTTTTTTAATACAATCTTCGTGTAATCAATGACTAGTTTCTTTTTATTTGTCAGTAAGCGCTTTATATAGGAGCCTCTAGCTCGGAAAAAAGGGCAACCTCGTCCACTGCATGGACAATTTAATAAAATGATTGTAATGTATTGATAGTATCCAGGCTTAAACGGTGTTCAAGGTTTCAATTTTTCTAGTGTGAAAGGAGTGATTTTCATTGTTAATTATGTAATATAATTAACAATAATTAATATAATTAATTTTAATCAGGTTTCCAAACGCGAGAAACATTTGAAACCACAAGGCCGCAGGCCGAGTGGTTTTATTGTTTTCGAGCGTTTGGAAACCTGATGAAACCCAAAGCACGAGTTTTTGAAATTACTTCTCCAACAAAGAAAATTAGTTGAAATTATCATTTGAATAAGATTTTTTAATTCAACTATAATAGAGTGATTTCACAAACCCCGATTCTTATATGCTAATCAGAATCTTTAAATGCTAATGTGCGAGAACAATAGCGCCAATACACCGTTCTAATTTAGAGATGGTTTCCCGCAAACATAAACAACATTGTTTGCAATGTTTTAATATCGTTTTTATCGAACAGAAACGCGCTCGATCTCATTACAATCTGGGGTCTCGTTTGAAACTTGAACCGATTTGGAACGGCTCGGCTATGCGCACCGAGCAAAACAGAGCCAAAAACATGAACTATAATTTAGTGGTCAAAATGCGTTAAACGAACATTAATCAGTTCAGTTAAATAGCTGAGAACTGCCCGACTGGAATAAATATGGAGCAAAGACATGGCTTTCTTCTTCCTTATTTCTTGGTCTTGTCTAAATAGGTATTCACTTTTGCGAGCAAGTCGTTCACGTTGTTCATGGTGTCTATGGCTTTCTGACACATTTTTTGATGGGCAAGTTGTGCTTCTTTTGCGTGATCAATCTTCCGCTTCTTCTCCTCTTGTCTGCCATTTTCTTCTTCGGAACTATCCAGTAATGAAGCGACCAATTCATTGTCAAGTTTCCTTTAAACAGCTTCTGCTTTTCGTTGACTTGGAGTCATTAGTGTGGAATACTTTGTTTGCCTAGCAATCAAGGCAGGGGTTTCGTCTAGACCCGTCGACATTGTTGGCTGGTTGGCAGGTTGAGCAGATCGCAAAGCATTCTTAATTACGTTCCGCATTCTCCCCGTCAAGCGATCTGTTGATTGCTCCAGGTACATCCTTACAACGTGGTCAGGCAATCCCGCCTCAATGACTCTTTGCTTGGCAAAGAGCAACACCTCCTTCCAGTCCTTGCCGTGGCAGAGGTTATAACATTCATCAATGAAGCGTTTTTCATTGTCTCCGATGGAGACGCGTTTCCTTTGAGCACCTGTTTAATGAATCAAGCGAAAGGAAGAAAGGCCTTTAGAAAATTGGTTCTGGGCGGGAATGGAAACACTTTTGGTTTCTAGCCGTCTATTTGCGGCAATATTGTTAAATAATACTAGCTGAAACTTTTACCTTTATCCTGGTTGTTTTCAGAACGCACCGACTCTTCTTTTTCTGCGTCCCATGGGCGCCACAAATTTGACATTTTGAAAAAAGCCCTGCTTGCCACTTCTTAAAAGGATGACTGCCAGCGCGAAAAGATGTTTATTTTATTTTCCTTTTTATTTTGGCGCACGTGTAAAATATGTAAATTCTGGGATGTTATTTTACCAGTTACAAATTGACAAGCAATAGCGTAATTAAACTTATCAATCCGCAATTAAATTTACCTTGGAATCATTGTTGTAAAAAAAAATGGACGTACAAGAGATCCAAGCGGTAGTGTTAAATATTTTGGCATTTGCTTTGCTTTTAACTACTTTACAGCCTCCATTAGACGATGGTGCGTTTCCTTTACAGCAGCGTTTACTTCCTGATTTTCATGGATGTACTTTTTATGGTCGTGACGTATTTTCCTAATATCAGGACAAGTATGGTCGTTTTGGGGAAATACTGGCGAGACACCGGGCTCGTTTTTGAGGCTGGCCTTGGATCTTTTACCCTCCCTTTCCAGTTTAACTGCATGTGGACAGCCTCGCATTACCCAGCGCCGCCAGAAAATAACCTTAATCAACCAAGTTCTACTTACGATTATTTGGTTACGGAAATATCCCCATGTGGACACACTCTTCTCTTTGGTTTGACATTGATCCGTCATCCGTTGTCCGCATTGTCTCAGCTTTGGCGCTCTTTTCAAAATCAAATAAGTTGGCCCACTCTCCCTGAATGGAGAAATCTTATGGGAAATTGGGAAGAATTTCCTAATGTAGTGGGTGTAATAGACACCACACAACATGAGATCTATCGACCTACTAATTGAACCACAGCGGCCACTCTATAAAGGCTATCGGCACTATCACTGTATGAATACTCAACTAGTGATGGACAGTGAAGGACATATCCGCTTTGTTCAGGCTGGATTCCTAGGGAGCACGCACGATGCGGTTTACTTTCGACTGATGGACACCTATTGGTCTAGGGCGCAACTTGGATCTGCCACCTAATGCAAAGCTTCGGGCTGATAAGGCGTATCCAGATGGCGGGTCACTACTCACACCCGTAAAAGCTAACCAGATGCATTTATTAAATGGCAGGGACCGAAGGCGAGCGCGAAGGTTTAACACGCTCCTCTCCAAGAGGAGGGTTAAAAATAGAACACATTTTTAAGGAAGTGAAAACCTACAAAGCGATAGATCAGATTTGGCGGCACCCACGCTGGCGCATGCCTGTGTGTGTGGAGTTAGTGTGTGTGGAGTTATTCTAGGAGATACGGTGAAAAGTAACTTCAGCAGTTCTCCAAAACTGCGCACACGTTCTATTTTCATACGTATTAAACTTCTATAGACGGACAGCAATTTTGAATGCTAACACGAAATTAGTTCCTGTTTGAGCACGTTTTTGCGTGGTGCACGTAGCTATCATTGTTTTTTTTTTTCTTGTCCTGGAGTAGCACACATGCACATTGCAGTTTTTGTCGCTAAGCTTTAAGAACGTTGATCTGTTCAATGAAAAACAGTTTAAAAAGATCGTGTTTATTGTCTGTTGTAGACGCATCGTGAGCGAGTTTTATCTTTTTGAACACACGTATTCAGTCATTAGCATTTAGTGATTCTAATTAGCATTTAAGAAACGGGGTTTATGAAATCACTCTAATATTTGAGACGTGAAATGTGCATGATCCTCAAAACAATGTGCATGATGTGCACGATCCTATCACCTAATTGCTGCGCTGTGACAATTTTTGAATATTCATCAACTGATGTCACGTTGTTACCTAACTGTTTGTCAGTTCCGAGCGAACACGTTGCTTCACAAAACAAATGGCAGAGTACAGATTTAGACCTCTAGTGAAGAAAAGGAAAAGTGTGTGTTCAGCGCTATTCCGAGGTAACGTGTGTATTTGGTCTGATGAAATTTCTAACGTCAGTGCCATTTTAGGTCGGAAGTGTACGGCAAGGTTAACAGTGAACCAAAACACGAGGTCGCCACCATTGAGCGAGAATTTAAATTTAAACAGAAGGCTAAATTGCAGAATACCCGGCCCATCCATTTACATGTGTCAGTGTGCTTTGAAGAACGAGGTTATATAACTATAGTTGCTATTCTTATTCAATGAGATGCAAATGACTGGGCCGGGTATTCTGCAATTTAGCCTTCTGTTTTGGGTAGTTTAACAACTGTACCGTTACATTCAACGTTAGCAGTAAATAATTTAGGTTTAAAGTTTGTTTCGTAAAATGTGTGATTAAATAAAGTTGTTTATCGCCACGTGTTTTTGTTGCTTTATGAATATGCAGATTAAGACAATTTGCATCCGTGTTTGAAATCGTTTCAAACACGGGTTTCTTTCAAGCCGTGTTTTCAACTCGTTTTTCATTGGGTCTCTAAACTCATCCACCTGACCAGAATAAGATGCTCTGGTTCGGTAAGAGCTGCATGAATAATTAATGAGTTTGAGAAAATGATTTCGGAAGTTCTCGGATGTTATTAGCGTGCAATAAAACTGCAATTAAAATTTACGCTTTTCCAGGTCTAGTCTAATTATTATAAAATTTTGAGAACCACTTTAACACCATACATCGTCTCATATTGTTTACGTTTTTGGTTGATATGTGTTTTATTACATAAACACCTGTGAAATACCAGGATTTCTCCTTTTACTAAAAAATCATATCTTCACCGCACGCAGTGAAGATACTATTTTTATCCTTTCACATGTGAGGATATTGGTGTTGTCATAGTTACTAAAATGATCACCATTGCTATGGTTTACATAATCCCTTAAAAAGTACTCAGATATGTTGAAATGTTCGGAAACGTTCGCCTTACCTTCGGAACAATTTTGGAAAATTTTAGGAAATCTTCGGAAAGTGGTCGGAAATCTTCGGAAAATCGTCAAAACGTCGTCATTAGTATGTTCATGTAATATTACATGCCCGCTTGTGGATATGAATTTTATCTTCTCGTGTTCAACTCGACATCTCACGTGTGAGCGCAGCGAACGAGTGAGATATCGAGTTGAACACTCGAAGATAAAATTTATATCCACGCGCGGTCATGTAATATCCTCTATATCCGAACTGTTATGTAGAAGATGTGTCTCTCAAGAAATGAAATATATTTGTTTCAATGTACTTGTCATTCTTTTAGGGGTTGGGGGTGTTCTAGGTGAGTGTTGACAAGTGTAGAAGAACCGAGGAGGGTCTGAAGCCTGCTGGAACAAGAATTATCATAACTGCACTCTTTTCCCTGCCTCCTTTCTCTA
>JAHPZR010035611.1:15000-17898 GCA_019787425.1 Platygyra sinensis
TTTCTCACCGAATATAAATAAACGAAAGCTGAAATATGGTGCTTTCCACGATCAAGCGAAGTGAAGCTGATCCCGTTTCAGCTAATATCAAACTTAGTTATTACAAAAAGTGGCTGTGAGCCAATGAACTTGAATAATGATTTTGAAAGTTGAGAATGGACCTTTTGTATTAATTCGTCGAGTTGTACAGTCTCCCGCGACTTCCAGCTCCGTTCAGTTTCGTGACGAATGATTCCATTGTCAAAAATCTAAAGAGATCAACGAATGAAAAGCATTTCTAGAAAATCAAGAAATTAAAAAACAACCTTGAACTCTTTCCCTCACACGGTATAGAAGCTTAAATGCGACTTGCGTCCTGGTGTCACCATAAGTAACCCAGGCTTACTGTGTGTGTCACGTAACAGAACATAGGTAAAGATAGAGAACATATAAGGCGAAGTTTAAGTCTGAAAATTTGCTAGAAAATATGATAAAAATAGATGAAACTTACCATGTGGCGAGTTTGCTGCAAAGTAAGTCTTCTTCACCTTTCTTTATAGTATAGGGGCAGAGGTAGGAGGCTGACAACAGCGTCGGGGCTCCGAACGACCCAAAACAAGCACGATTTTTTTTCGCGAAAATCGAATCCCAGTAGCTAAACCAACACTCCAGACTCGTGGAACATGAATTTTTAAAAGCAAACTAATTTAGGTTTTATTTTTTATCAGTAGTTTTTTAACAGTTTTTAATAGTTTTTTAATAGTTTTTAATAGTTTTGTAAAAAAAATGGAATATTTTGGTATAGTTTTATTTATTATTTATGTTAGATGTTCGGCGTGGCATGTCCTAAACGATTTTGGCCGAACATAACGATATTTAGATTTAAATTTAGAATTTAGATCTCTGCATTAACGTCTACAATGTCGTCCGAGTAACCCCCGGGGGGTACTCGATATATTCCTGGGTGGGAGGTGCGGCCCGGCCCCTCATACCCTGACCCTGTTTAAGACAAATATCGCTGATTTTCCTACCCTGTTTAAGACCGAATTCAGATTTTTGATACCCTGTTTAAGACAAAGATTAAAAGTTGCGGTTACAAATTGTGTGGCTTTGAATCTTGTTGTGTAATCAACGGAAATTTAATGTGCCTGGTATCAATGCCAAAGTCAACGGAAGTCATTATTAATTTACAAGAACTTGTAAATATTTTTGCCTGTTCTCGTCCAAGAAAGAGTGTCTCATTTAAGGCCAAAAATTGATGAACTCGATACCCTGATTAAGACCAAAAAATGATCAATTCGATACCTGTTTAAGACAAAAATCCCGAAAAAACATACCCTGGCTGGGCCGCACGTCCCCCTTAAGTTTCATATAAGGGAGTAGCCCCCCCCCCCAACCCCCCGCCCGGGCGAGCAACGTTGAATTAAACTTCAGGCTTATTTTTGTTCATATAACAGCTTTTTACTTTAAATAACAGTTTTGGCCAATTCCAATCATTGTGCCAATCAATTAGCTGTTTTTACGAATATAGGATGGACAACATTATTTCCCGACCGTGTGTCCTACCGATTTAACAACCGACAAACAACAACAACAACAACCAACAACAGCTAATTCCATGCATTATTTATTTTAATACCACATTGGGATAAAATTTGGCCACAGTAACAAACTATGTACTGTCATGGGAGATTTTAAGGTATTCCCTTGAATTGTTTCTACAATCAAACTTTTTTTGAAACTTGGCGTAATGAACGTTCATGATATGAACATTATAAAAATGCAATAAAAAGGTGAGGTCACGGCTCTTGTTCACGCGTCAGCAAGCTTTTAAAATGGGGTGTTTTTACTGGTTGTGCGTTAAAAGTTCGAGTCACCTTCATACAGAATTAAATCTTGGTTACTTGAAAGGCACAAAGTTTTCTCTTGAAAGTAAAGCTTCATTTATTGACATAAGCAGTATCATGCTTCATTTAAGCCGTTTTTGATTGCTTGGTTGCGGGAATATTGCACTTTTTCGGACAGTTCCGTGGTTAACTTGAGGTCCTCACCTTGGCCAAAATACACCCAGTTGGGAACTATTTTCCAAAAAAATATCACGTTCTACTATCAAACGTTTTTTCGTCTTCAAATATGTTCCTCATTAGACTGCTCTTAGCAAATACCAAAAAAAAATCGGGGGTCACCGTTCTCGTTTAAGAGAAAAGGAGAATTTATTCCATTATCGAGCTTAGTTTGAGGGAAATCTCTTACGTTTTGCACGTGCACGTGCACGCGCTCATGTGCGCGCGCTGATGACGCGAAAATCGTGCGCAGTAGGGATGCGCAATGGCAATACAAAGGATTACTTAAACTGAACAATGGTACACGCCATAGCGTGTACTATTGAGTTTTATATAATAGCCCGAGTTATTCTCGCATTTTGATTGGTTCTTGCCTATGATCTATTAGAGGACAGATGCACGATTGACGTCATCATTACAAAGGTTTTCCCTCTGACTTTTTTTTTTAAAAAATGGCGGAAATTTTTGAAAATTTAGAGGATGTTTTAACCGACTGGAAGCAGGATGACATGGGAGAAAGTCTCGTCCAGGCAGTGAGTTTGTATGAGAAAGAAGAAGAACCAAAGAAACGTTTCTTTGTGCAAGATAACCTCGAAAAGTCGCAGTCCATCGCGACTATAAGAAACACAAAATGGGTCGTGAAATTATTTCAAGGTGAGAACCTAGTTTTTTGCTTCGCATTAACAAACTCAGTGACCAAGGCGTATGAAACATACTTTATTTTTTTTTTTTTTTTTTTTTTTTTTTTTTTTTTCCCAAAAAAAAAATTTTTGTCAACTTTTCTCAGTCTCAAAATATTTGTTTTACATAGATTGGTGTAACGAAAGAGACGTCGCGACGCCGCTTGCTGAAATGT
>JAHPZR010035612.1:12500-15000 GCA_019787425.1 Platygyra sinensis
CCTCCGGTATTCTTCTTCTCCATGCCATGTTGATTATGGGTTCTCGAGCGCTGATATGATTTTTTATTATTCGCTGTCGTGTTTTGGAAAGTTGACGTTAGAAAAACCCTTTTATTTGGCCCGTATTGCCAAAAATACGCAACTTGTAATGCCTTATTTTAGATTCCTCTCTTAAGCTGTGACGCGCGTCACTGCGTCAGAGACCACTGCCTTATATCACGCCACAAGTGTTGAATAATCCGCTCTTAATTACAGACACCATTGTCTTGTCACGTTGAACCCTAACGTACAATCTTGGACAAAATAAAGGAGAAATTAAGACCACCCCTCCCCCCATTTCAATGATGGAAAAAATGGCGCGCTTTGGTTAGACCGCGAGTTCATCATTGATTCGGGGGGAGGGGTGGTCTTATTCTCATTTTATTCTGGCCAAGATTGTAGGCTGTTTTTCTCTCTTTTTTTTTCCCTCTCTGTCCAAAAAAGGTTTAGCAATCAATATTCCAAGGAATATAAGCCAAGGAGGTTTCTGAAGGAGAAGAAAGCAAAGACTTTTGGAACGTTCTTGATGGAAAAGCAAACTTTTTGTCACTCTCTGGAGGTTTGTATTGTACAACTTTGTGTATTTTAGTCATTTTAAATAAATTTCACGCGCGAGTCATCTAGGGTTTCCACGGGGCAGGAAACGTTCAAGTTAGAAAATCTTCTTGAGTCGAGGAATCTAATTTCGAGCTAAGTCCGAGAAAAGTGATATCTACTATATCTGACCCTCTTTGGCCAGAGAATTATGTTTTTTTATCAGGGAAAAGTCAGGGAATTTTCAAAACTGATGTCTGTGGGAACCACGTTATCGCAACTCTTTTTTGTCAATGAAAATGAGTCTTCGTGCTTACGTGAATAAGAAATTTGCCGTTCTTGAGCCGGTTTTTGCAAGTTTTAACAACATTTGTTATTTTATCGCAATCTGCAAAGCTCTACCAAAGTCAATGCCTGGCTCTCGCTCGCTCAATATTTCTGTGAAAGAGCTTATTGATCCGCAGTCTAGTTAATAACTGACTAATTTTTAAAGCAGTTTTTCAACTGACCATTTCAGAGTTCCCTTGTGCCTCTCTTTCAAAGCGAGTTTTGTACGAAACCATTCTTATGAAAATGACTTTTATTTGCATGAACATGAAACCGCATGCAAAACTCATTGTCATATGAAAGGTTTCGCACTGAGACTCGTTTTGAAACAGAGGCACAAGAGAACTCGGAAATGGCCCATTGAATGTGGTAATCACTCTAGCCAATCAGAAAAGACACAGACAATCAACGAACCAATCAAAACTTGACGTAATTATATGTAGCTGACGCGGAGCGCGGAAAAAACGAGTTTAACTTGGTCTCACTTCTGATTGGATGAAAAAGAAGCTTCTTTTTTGAAGCCAGTAGTGTAGCGAAGTAATACAAAACCAGTTACTTTTCTACACTCACACAAAACCGCTCTATCGTATCTTTATACATGCATTGCTTTTTTCTTTCAGACTCAAAGAAAACACGAATATACGATGCGCGCTTTCAACTTAAAGAGTACAAGTGGTTCGTTTGAAGCTACTGAAGTGCTGAAACCGGGTAGATCAGAACACACCACGCCTTATCCGATTCTACAATCACAACTCTACTCAGCTGATCAGCCAGGTGAGAATTAAGAGCAACTGTCACCAAAAATCAAGTAAAATTTAAATTTAGCGGCAGAAGTCAAAAAATCGATTTTTCTCTATTTTCGTCCACGTATAGCCCTTAGGTAGATATGAAATGTGATATAGTTTTTTCCCGCTTGAAACGCTTTAAATTTGAGAAAATCAAGAAAAACGAATTTCGCCCCCACTATGGCCAAATTGATCGAACGCAATGGCTGAAAATTAGAAATCTAAACTCAATTTACGTTCGCGTGCCAAAAAGAACCAAAACTTCCCGTTACTTTTGCTTGAAAGACAAAGTATTCAGGTATCAAAAACAGGCTGTAAGTTGTCTTGAACACCCGTCAAGGAAAAATCCTCAAATGTTTAAAAATTGCCTTTGTTTACTCAGCCGATTATCCCAGTTTAGGAATAAAATTCGGAGATATTTTTCGACATGTGCCATAACTCCAAATTCCCTCAAACTTGGCCAGCGTTAACCCTTTATGATGGTCTAAAACATGTATCAAAATCAGCTTGGTTTTTTGTTCGAGTGGATTTTGAGGGGCCGCTGAAAAAGGTACATTTTAATGAAAACGGCAGCAAAAAATAAACAATAGACTGTTGCGTGTTGTTTGAGGACAAACGGGTATGAACTTTTAACGACCTTGTATCATTAGTTAATTGTACGGATTAGCAAATTGCTTGCTTTCACTTTATAGTATGCTGGGAAAACAATTCAATCTCAACACCAAAGTAACATAATTTAATCGAAATAAGTGTTTCGTGAGCAGTTCGAATTATTCGCCAATCACTTGGAACGAGATGTTGATATCACACCTACG
>JAHPZR010035613.1:0-20000 GCA_019787425.1 Platygyra sinensis
TTTAAAGTTCACGAAATTAGAGTATAAGAACTATTTTCCGTTTGAGCGTGTTAGACGCTTATTAAACTATTTATGCATTCGCGCGCTTAACGCTGATTGGTTGAAAAGGGAGCGATTTAATTGGCTGGAAAATGTATCATACAAAATTTATATTCACAGTTCGATCCGATGAATAAAATTGTTCATGTTTTTGGATAGACACTCGCTAATGGCTTATCTAAAGTTACACAAGCATCTTAAGTAGTTTGTGATGTTAAATTCTTTTTTATAACAAAAAGCAGTTTATCTTTTTTCCTATGTCTTTCTCGAGCTAGACAAGCCGCAAACCATTGATTTAGCTTTCAACTCGTGTTTTCTGTAAATAGAGTAATATAATATGCATAGTGTTGCTTCTATTGTCTTATTTCAACCAATAGAAATATTTCTACGTTTTCTGAGAGGTCATACATCTACCTATAAATAGCAGAAACGGCGGTTTATTTCTTTAATTCAGTTACACAAGTAGCAAGCATTCAACATGTCTGGTCGCGGTAAAGGAGGCAAAGGTCTAGGAAAAGGAGGCGCCAAGCGTCACCGAAAGATCCTTCGTGACAACATCCAAGGCATCACCAAGCCAGCCATCCGTCGTCTTGCTCGCCGTGGCGGTGTCAAGCGAATCTCTGGCCTGATCTACGAGGAGACCCGTGGTGTTCTCAAAGTTTTCCTTGAGAACGTGATCCGTGATGCTGTGACATACACCGAGCACGCCAAGAGAAAGACAGTGACAGCCATGGATGTGGTGTACGCTCTGAAACGACAAGGCCGTACTCTGTACGGATTTGGCGGTTAGACTGCTAGTCTGACAACACTGAAACAAACGGCTCCTTTAGGAGCCACCAAATCTCTCAAAAGTCATGATCAACTGATAGAATCATTATTTTTTTCGTGAACACTTTTGAGTTCGAGAATCCCTTCATATCTGATACATGATTTCCAACACTACGATTTAATGAGCAAACTTTGAACAGATCGTAAAGCCGGATTGGATTTACATTTTTTTCTAAAATCTTTCTGCCACAAGATATTTGTATTTATAGCCGTAAAGTATACAGAGAAATCAAATCCGCTACTATAGTTTCGTTGCTGCTACTGGTCCATAGTTATTGGAAATTTCAACAATATTTTAGGTCTTTTAGAGAACTCCCTGATTGGACGCGTCCTAAGGTATTTTGAGTGTTTGCCGAACGCCGCCATAAAATTTCGCCTGTTAAGGGAAATGAAGTAAAAGTTGAGACGTTTATCGAATCTATATTTAAATCTTTCCGTCAAATTAAAACAAATTTCGATATTTCGAACGGCAAACCTTTTACCTGGAGAGCAAGCGAAATTTTTTGTGTATTTTAGGCCAACAGAGGCGAAAGCGATGGTAGCAAATCTTCTACGCGCTTTTCTAAAGAGACCAAAGAGATCAATTATAAACATTAGAGCTCCGTTTGTCATATGGTCTTAGGTTTATTTTAAACCACGTAGAATGCAAATCACTTTTGTATGTATGTATGTAAATCTTTATTTAAACACGGAAAATCATCAGTTAAGCTTAAGTTAAAAACTAAAACTAATTACAACTGCTTTACATGATTGCCGTGTGGGAATCGGATATATCAGCTACTTTCTTGATATTTCGCTTAAAATGCTCAACGGATGCAGCATTTTTTAAGTTTTTGGGCAAGTTATTCCATAGCATGGCCCCGCTGTAAGAGAAGCTTCGTTTCAAATAATTGGTGCTTGGTTTGGACAGGGTCAGCCTTCCCTCAGAGTTTCTTAAGTTATAAGCAGAGTGACCGCTGAGAGAAAAGACTTTGCAAATATTCCGGAGCAAGGTCATTCATTGCCTTCTTACTTTCGACATCTTTCGGAAAAATTCCACTAACGAAACAAGCTTACCTCAGTTTTGATATAGTGTCAGTTCGAACATTAGAGTGTCAATTCGGCGGGCAAAAGATTTACGTTTATAACGAGTTTTCTGGTCGAATTTTTCAGTAATCCAACCGTGATATCGTTTAGTTACTACTGAAAAAGGCATAAACACCTGTTTAGGCCTAAAGGGAGTAACAAAATGTGTAAAGTTTAAACTAACTTAGAAAATTTGCGAGAAGAAAGTTCGTTAACTCACAACAAATTTTCATTTAGGCGCGCTTTTTACTCAAGCATAAACACGCGCGCACTGTCGCTTGAACGACATTAGCATGATAAAGAATAAATCGACGAACTAATTGAAATTCTATTTTCATTTGTTGAGAACGTGTTTACAAAAGGACTGAACAGGTAATAAAGCATGCATGTCACATTGGAGAAAGGTATGCGACCGGTAAAACTAAGAGAAAAAAAGCTATTAACTTAGGTTTGGGTGGGTTATTTTCAGTTTTCACTCTGGCATAAGTTGATCTTATAATTTGATTCATCGCTGCACTGCTATATTGATCGCAAAACAGAAAGAATAATTCTAGCTGAAAACAATTGAGCTTTCTGTATGACTGAATCAAAGTTGTATGATCAAGGGAAATAAACTTAACTGAAATGGAACAAAGCGTTTTGTTGATCGTGACTTTTGTAATATTTGGTGGCTCCTAAAGGAGCCGTTTGTTTGTGAGTCAAAGCTTATTTAAGCTTTGGCTTTCTTCTCGGTCTTCTTGGGCAGAAGTACAGCCTGGATGTTGGGAAGAACACCTCCCTGTGCGATGGTGACACCGGCGAGCAGTTTGTTCAACTCCTCGTCATTACGGACAGCCAGCTGAAGGTGACGGGGAATGATTCTTGTCTTCTTGTTGTCACGAGCAGCGTTGCCCGCCAACTCGAGAATCTCAGCGCTCAAATACTCGAGCACGGCGGCCAAGTACACTGGAGCACCGGCGCCAACACGCTCAGCGTAGTTACCTTTGCGGAGAAGACGATGAATACGACCAACTGGGAACTGAAGCCCTGCTCGGGATGAGCGGCTCTTGGACTTGGTGCCCTTTGCCTTTCCTTTACCGCGACCAGACATGTTTTAACGTTACAGTTGAATTAAACTTCACGCACGAAAATTGTGGAAGATTAGCTAAAAATCTAGCCAACTGTAAAATTTATAGGTTATTTCTTATGCAAGAAGGATCGAAAAGAACCAATCAAAACTTTGTTGTCTAATCACACTTCAAAAAAGCTTTTGTTGATTAGGAAATGACATGCAAATTATTGAGCCCTGAAGTAACTATTGAAAACCCATGCAAGGCACCAATCAGGAAACGGAGATTTCGATCCGTATGTTAATCGATCTTTTAGCCATTCTAGTATAAATACGAGTTACAACGAGTTGTCAGGTATTCCAAATCCGTTCTGATCTACAGACATGGCACCCAAAGTAGCAGGAAAGAAAGGCGAGAAGAAAGCCGGCAAGGCAAAGGCCGCCGCTGATGGAAAGAAGAAGAGAAGGGGAAAGAGAAAGGAAAGCTATGCTATCTACATCTACAAGGTGTTGAAGCAAGTTCACCCTGACACTGGTATCTCCAGCAAAGCCATGGGCATCATGAATTCGTTCGTCAACGACATCTTCGAGCGCATCGCCACCGAGGCTTCCCGCCTTGCCCACTACAACAAAAAATCAACCATCAGCTCCCGCGAGATCCAGACCGCCATCAGGCTGCTTCTGCCCGGTGAACTGGCCAAACACGCCGTGAGTGAAGGAACCAAGGCTGTGACCAAGTACACCAGCAGCAAGTAAACTCACTTTGTGGGTTTCCCGCCAAAACAAACGGCTCCTTTAGGAGCCACCAAATGATACAAAAGTCAATGACCAATATAATATCGCATGTTCTATTTGTCTCTTTGCAGTTGCTTTTTAACTTTGTAGTCTTAAAACGTCATTCTATCAGCAACAGTAAAGCTATAACTCGATAAATACAGGTCTGCTGGTTAGCTTCTCAAATGTAAACCAACGATTGTTTATTAATATCACTCAAGATCTTAGCCCAATGTTTTTTTTTGTGTGTGATCGACATCAAGATTTTAAAACGAACTCTAGCGGATATAATATTGAAGCATATAAATGCCTTTGACGTAACCTACTATGGTATTGTTGGCGCATGATAGCATCGGCTGAGAAGTTTCCGTTTATCTCTTCGCTCTTGCGCTTTGGCGCTACTATTTTGTAGGAAATAGCTTTCGGAGGTACAGTTACTTTCGGAAGTATCTGGTCATGCGACGCACGATCGAAAACCGCTAATCGGCTCATGCGGCCCGTCAAAGAATCTAGACTGCGAGTCCCTCTTTCGCTTAGTCCGTTAAGGGAGGCGCGAAAGAAAACGGCGAGGAAAAAATGGCCGCGCTAGATCCTGGGAGCCAGAAGCACGCGAAGTAGAGTGTTTCTCGCCCCCAGGATCTCGCGCAGCCATTTTTTTCTTCTTTCGCGCCTCCCTCAATTGCAACGGACTAAGCGAAAGAGGGATCACTCGTTGCCTTTAAGAGTCATGACATGCATGACATTTTGGGAAGTTGCTTCAGTTTCTTTATCTTGGTCGTTGCCTTAAGAAAGAGGATTAAAAAAAGAAAAAAAAAGTCACCCACGATTATAGATTAGCGCAAGCAATTGACTCCTGATGGCTGTGATCGCTATGTGCAAACTGAACACAAACATTTTATTTAAAAGAGAATACAAAGGTGCAAATTTGGGCATGTCTTCAGGTACCAAAGGCTAATCTAGGTGGATAACACCTTAGCAAACTACAATGTGTAGTACAGTGTAGTAGAAGGTACCGATGTTAAATTACTGCGGATTTCAATTGAGTGGCGTAAAACCAAAACCAAAGTTATCACTCTAACCAATCAAAGAGCACAAACACAGTTCAGTGAACCAATTAAAACTAGAAGTAAATACGTGAAGCTGACGCAAACCGCGGGAAAACGTGTTTTGAACCAGCCATAATTGGTTTCACTGGCCTTCCTTCAGATTGGTTGAAAAAGTGTCACGAGTTACTTAAACCAATCATCTAGCGCTTTGATTTAAAACCAATCACTTTACGACACTCAAATGAAAATTGCTCTTTATTTTATTTTCACAAATCACGCATTGCTATTATTCAATTTCCTTGACAGAGGTTTGCCTCTGCTGTGGCAACAATGTGTAAACTTTCGGCTTGCGGATCCTATAAATGGCGAAAAGCTTCCAGATCTTGCGTGCCTAGAAGGTATGCAACAAAAAGGAAAGTGCAATAAGAGCGTAAAATATAGAAATATATAGTATCCATAGCAACTTAACCGAGCCCGTACTGGACAAAATAGTTTATCTCTTTCCGGTGAACACAGTCCAGTTTTGACCAAGTCTACAAATTGTGAGAAATTACACCTTCAGTTTCTTTGGAAAGCCGTGTTGCCTCGAAACAAGCTCAAGCTTTGCTTTCCAGAAATAAACTGCCGTTGTGAATTATCCCTTGAACAGTTCAACAACTTGTCAACTGCGCGTCCTAAAAAGGTCAGTAAAACCTTGAAAAATTTTCAGCGCTGAAAATGAGAAGATAGAAAAATGAAGATTGACAAATCAAGAAACAAATAAATACACAGGTGAAGTTGCACTTCGAGAAAACAAATTACAAAATTTGAAAATATTTTTCCAAAAAGCCGTTTAACTGCACACCGCCGCCAAGAGAAAATGCCCTCGCTTATCTCGCCAATTCGACGTGCAACTGCGGTTATGTATTTTTCCAGTTGCTGGAATTTAATGGATGCCGTTCCATTATGCCAAACTGACTGGTCAGAGATCAGTGTCAATACCTGAGGAAAATGGACCGACATTTTCCGAGGGCAAAGAACTGGTTTGTCAAAGATGGAACGGCTAATTTCGGTCGAAATATGTGGCCACCTCCAGATAGGATACCTAATATTCCGGTCAGACGAAACCGAAACGGCAGTCTTTGGCATAATCGGGAAGCAGAAAATTACTGATTTAAGTAAGGTTGGTACACACTACTTGAAGGCTTTTAACGCAAAACAACGAAAAAATGATTTGGATCTGAAAATAATTGAAACATGGGGATTTCTTAATTGTGTCTTGAGATCATAGCAATCCAGTTTTCAATGACTCGGTAGCCGGTTGCGTGCCGTTGCAGGTTACAAGTTTTTGTGAAGCGCTCTCGGCAATCAACACACGATAAAGCTTTGCCGAGGTTGTTCATATGTTTGATCCGCCCCTTTATAAATCTGATCGTCCTTATGTTCTTCAGCTTGTTGGAAGGATTCTTTTTGAGATGCCATTGAATTTCATCGTTTTCCTGGCGCTTGGGATCATAGACTCTGATACCAAGCCAATCCGAAAACTGTTTTCCCTGATTGAGGTGCCTTTCCACCTTATCCAATTCATCACCAAGTGAAGCTTTTACGAAATCATTTTGCATTATTCTAAGTTTTAAGAAACTCTTCACCAACTCTCTCACAGCCTGTGTGCTTCGATCAGGGCGTACCCCCTGAAAAACGGCAATGTAGCGTCAGAGACAGAACTTGTCGTCAAAAGTATATTTGATACACTCCCGCGCGCAAGGCTGCGTAGCCACTGTGGCAGCGGGTCTGCGCCTAACATAACAGCACTTGCCTGTCAAGCAACTCCTTTTCAACAAGGTTGGTGAATTTTACAAACGCCCATTTCGTGTCACGGCGCTCAATGTTATCAAGATTCAATCGCTGGCTGCCCCTGGAACTCCGAGGATCAGGAGGTTGGTGAGTTTTGACACTTTTAAAAGAGAGCCCCACCAAATCCCCCTTTTTCGCCCAAGGCCCTGTTTACAAGGAGGTAGGGTAGCCCTACCTGCCGGGGTAACCCTAGCAAGAGGGTTAAAAAATAGCCCGGGTTTACAAGCAAAATTTACAGGTAGGGTAACCCTACTGCCCGAGACAACTTTACGCTTGTTACGCCTCGGTAACCTTGCAAGTAAAGCACAAACAGGTAACAAAACTGGAAAAGAATTTATTTTCAAAGCAAAAATATGACAAATTGTGAAAGAACTTGATGTTTTATGGGTCGTAATTCGCTGATTTTGTCGGTATTGTGATCATATTTTCCTTTTTGGAGCCAAAATAGAGTTGTCCCGGGTAGGCGAGTTGTCCCTAGCAGAGCATTTACAAGGCAGCTAGGGTTACCCTAGCACTAGGGTAACCCTAGCTGCCTTGCAAATGCGTCTTTGAAAATGAGAAGAAATATGCGAGTGCGTGAGGGTGACCCTAGCTCTAGGGTTACCCTACCTGCTTGTAAACAGGGCCCGGCCTAATACCCCTTGAGGCATCCACAACCAACTCACAAATTTTCTTGGCATTACACCAATTCTATTCTCGATTATTCTTTGGAACATAGTATTCATGATTTAAATATTAATTGGGATAAGATGGAGACCGAGCGAAATTTTTCTAACAAAATAAACTCGCTAAAACCAACGGTGCTGGATTTGAATAAATCAAAGACGTGGACACCCGAAAAAAAGATTATCATAAGATCTTCACATGACACAAGCAAATGACTTGAACGAAACTAATACCAGCGTGCATCGCGATCCTAGTGCGCACACCAACTGGACCGAGGGTTGATGTTTGTGTCACTTGCTTTTACGGTATTTTTCAGTAGCAAGGGCGTAGCCAGGGGGTGTCCTGGGGTGCCCGTGACCCCCCCTTTGTAAGCCTTTTTGTAAGGAAACAACCTACAATATTCAGGTGACAATCTGATGAGTACCCTCTGTATGAGTCAGTGTGACCCCCCCTTTGAAAAATCCTGGCTACGCTCATGAGTAGTCTCCATCACTGGCTCTTTTAGCCAATGGGAGGGTTAAAGAATTAAGACGAAATCCGATAGAAAATCGAGCAATTTCAGGTTTTAGTGGACAAAAATCAGTACCAGAATAATTTTGAGTATTTTACAGTCATTTTTACATTTTCTTAAAGCTAAATACATAAGTAATTGCCTGCAGTAACACCGAAAACAATTTCCCATGGAAACGAGAGAAAATAAGTTTCAAAGTTCAGAGAAAATGTGCGAACACAGGAAAAATTTCATCATCAGTTTCATTTCACCAGTACTTTCAGGTGTTTCATACGAAGTGCAACATTCGTTTTCGACGCTTGGTGTTGCTGGAAATGATTTCTTTTGAGAAGATATTTAAAACAGTCACACAGAAGTTTGCAATACGATGTAAATAATCTTGGTACTAGACTTTTGTCCACTTGTTACTCGAAACTTCTGGTGGATTCCGTCTTAATATGTCAGAAGGGCCCGGGTCATAGACTCTGTACTTACCTACAATCAGGTATTTTTTGTTTCTTTGTTGTTGCTTTTTGTTGAAAAAGGTCGGAAAGGGAGAAGGAGAAAAAATTTACTACCCTCGGCCCTCCCTCACCGCGCCTGAATATAAGGGAGGGAGGGAGGGAGGGAGGGAGGGAGGGTATGATTCATCTCCCGATTGGCTTACATAGGTTACCCGCCACTCCCAAATTATGAGCTTGGGAAGCCTGTAGAGTGAAGTGATGAACTGAAGAACTGAACTTCATGAGGAATCCCCACAAAAGTACATGATACCATGAGATAGAGTCAGGAAACAGCGATCAGGACTCCGCAATAAGTGATACGGACTTACAACAGAGATTAGCGGACAGGATCAAAGAAAGGGAACAACAAGATGACGAAGCAGTCAAGTTAATGGCAAAGCACGCTCGTTGTGCTATACTTCCGTCTCCTGAGAAGCTAGACGAATCGATAGGCTCTCCAGGCTCAGATAAGACGGATACTTTAAGAGACTTCGACCTAATTAAAGAGTGGGTGACAAAGTCAGAATTGCTGAACACTGGGTTCTGCGACGGTACTGATGGGAAATATCTTGAAGACGGTGTGTATTATTCCTTTATCCAGCTCTCATTCAGTACAGCTTTGATGCAATGCGCAACACAGCTAGTCCTCAACTTGAGGAGTTGGTATTTTGGTATTACGCTGGTCATGGACTTAGCAAGGAAGCAGCCCAGAACCTTTCTTACTCATCAACTCCAAACCTTATCGGGCGTGTTAGTTCTGATTATCATGCAGCTGCAAATGAATTTGTGACCGAAGGCAGGAAAGTAAAAGGAGGAGAGCTCTGTCTGCACAAGGTTGGGTTTTGTGATCTTTATGGCCTGTTAAAACCTTGGATTGCTGCTGTCAAGGCAGAGTCAATATATGCTTAAGGCTGCAGTAAGAAGAATAAGCACCTTGCCATTATCCTGGATAGCTGCTATTCAGGAATAATTGCACAGGAATTGAAAGACTTTGAAGATGAAATGAAGACGAAAGACCCGTCTTTTTTGCAGGAAAACAGTGTAACCATACAAGCTGCCTGTGGCCCTGATCAGCCTGCTCTTGGTGGGTGTTTCACCCCTTCCTTTATCTACCTGAATGATCCAGAGAAGGCTGAGTTTCTGAATGAACTGAAAAGTGAATGGAATGGCATGGCAGAAGAAAAGAGAAATGAGTACAAATTGCTTGAGCTTCAATCTCCAATGGTAGTTACCACAAAGTGTCAGTCTCAGGACTCTCATGATGTTACAATGGAACTGACATTTCAGAATTTCAAGTTGACACTCTTCACAGATCCTGGTTTCTTCAAGTTCTGTTACATCAAGGTCAACCAACTCCAGGGTGAAAGTTTGTTTATTGGCGAGGGTAGAGCACTAGATTATAGCTCAGCAAATAAGTTCATGGAGTCTCGACCTTTCACTGTTCTTGACTACAAGCTCAAGACACAGGCTACTGGGTCACATGCCGGGACTCCAATGGGCCTGTTCCTACTTAAAGACCATCAAAAGCCAGGCTATGCAGTGTGTGCGCATGTTCACTTTGAAAGAGGAAACACAGACAAAGTTGAAAGAATCAATCTTGTTCACCACAGCTGGAAGTCACCTAATGGAATTTTAGCTCCATACTTAGAGGAAGGAATGAAAGTTGAAGTTAAACCATTAAATGAAAATAAAAATGCAGAGGATTTGGTACGAGTCTGCCGTGATTATGTAGAGAAGAAGGGAAAAGTCAGATGGAACGATCTCACACAATGGAAAATGACAGGGTTAGGTGTCTCTGAATTGTTCAGGGTGCACGAGTTACAAAACCAGCGTTCCAAATGGGAAGAGAGCTATTTGAAGCACATTGAAGAATTTGACCTTCCAAAAGCTTCTAGTGAATAAGATTTTATTGGCCTGGTGACTGAACAGCAAGAATGACTTGTGAAATTGGGCTACTTCTTCCTTATTCAGTGATTTAGTCATGAATTGTTTGTAGATGGTTCTGCATGGTCATGAGATGGGGAAATGTAAGTTCTACGTTGCTTTACCCCAAAAAGGTAGGGTAAACATTTTTAGGGGACTGGAAGACTAGTGGGAGGGGAAGGGGGCAGATGGGGATAATAAATGTGGCTTGCTAGTTGTTTTGCTTGGATTTGCCGTAATTGTGAGATTTTTGTCTCTCTGAACTTATTGCCTTGAGAACTTTGTATTATTGCTGACTCCTGTGGTGTCAATATGAGTCGTGAGCTTTGCCCTACCTGTAGCTAACAATTTATTACAAAATTATGTAAATAGTGGTATTTATTCAATGTTCTCCAATTTTAGAAACAAGACGTTCTGGTGACAAGGTTGTGTCCAGTTTTCCTAAACATCTTTAAAAGATTTTAGTAATCTTTAGATATGACCAGATTGTGTTTGAAAATTCCAGCAGTCTCAGGATAAATTAACTTTTTACATGGAGATGTTGGCAGGAATATATCCATATATAAAATTACAAGGAAAAAGAAAAAGCTGTTTAATAGCAGAACTTAGTTGTATTTTTTATTATGAGCATTTAACTTTCATTCTTCGTAAATGAAAAAGAATTTCATTGCATTCAGATAGCAAGACATGTCAAACATGTCAGCTTTTTTCCATTTATATTTTTTAATATTAAGAAAAACAGTCTACTAAATTTGTAAAATGGATAGTTTTGAAGTGTACATTATGAAGTGTAGATGTACAGTTAACATGTAAATAATATTTACTGACATGGTTTTTTGTAGAGAAACAGTAGAAGCTCTGGTAACAATTATTAATATTTTGATAGTCAGAGTGAAATAATTAATTCCTTGGGGTTTTTACTAATCAGTGTATCAGTTTCCAGTTTTCACCTGTACAGCAGTTGCTTCTATTCCTCAAGCAAAGCAAGTGTGTGCTTAAGTTTTGAATTCAAAGGAATGCTACTCTCGCATTTTTGGTATGTGCACTGGTATACAGGATGGGATGTGATCTGAACATATCACCTTAAAATAGTTTTTATATGGATAAATTTACATCATATTTAATATGATGTAAATTTATCCATATAAAAACTATTTTAAGGTGATATGTTCAGATCACATCCCATCCCATGCTGTATAACTTTTTAATTAATCCAGTACCAGCATGTTGTATTTGACCAAAAGCTTATTGTGTTAAGCTTTTGATTTTACTTGGAAGCCCTCTCAGATCAGCATCTATTTTCTCTTGACAATTTTAGTACGAATTCAATAAGAAGGTATAGAGAGTGAAGGACATGATCATCTTGTAAGAAAAATCTTGACCAGAAGTCAAATTCTCCCACAGAAACTTGCTGAAAATGTCAAGGGAAAGTGCAGAATTAAGATGCTGACTTAATTGCTTTAAAAGATTTTTGTCATACATTAAATGTTATACCACTTTTTGTTAGATAAAAGACATATAACTTGTCACTCAAATATCCTGGCAAGTATAAACCTTGGAACAACATTGTAGCTTATATTCATTCTTTGATATTGTATATTTAGTGAAAGATATTACTTTCCGACTTAAAGTAGTACTATGATCAAAAAATCATTTCCTTTTGTCCTTCAGATTTTGAAAGCGTGTTCACTTAACACCTAACTGGCACAGTTTTTGAGCTTTGAGTTTTATCCAAAAGGCTGTTTATTTTGAGTGTAAGCTTTGGATTTTATGGTTCGCCATTACTCACATTCAAAACTGACCGATTAGACCTGAGAGGGTTGGATCTAGAGAAAATGATCTCATTTACTCACTAGCTTAAAATTTCAGCGTGTAAATGCAATTTATTATACATGCAAAAAACACAGGTTTAAAAGTCTGAAAGCCCAATATTCCTGTGCTGCATATTAATTCAGCCACGTACACATGCATTGCATTCTTAAACTAGCGAGTCTTTGTTGTCATTTTCTCCTCGACCCAGCTCTCTCAAGATTTAAAGTTAGTAATGGCGGACCAATAAGTAAGAAAATTCCGGTTAAAATAAACAGGCGTCTTCTAAAATCAACTTAAAACTTGGGTCATTTAGTGTTTAGTTAACATAGCTTTGAAATCCAAAGAAAAAAGAGAATTGTTCTTTTGGTCGTAGTACCACTTAAGGTGGCCGAACACAGTTTTCAAGTGCCTATGCCTAATTCACCATAAATTTTAAACTATTTATGGTTTGGCGCCCATTTTTTGCAAGAGTCAAGGTTAACCACAGAAATATTATTTTATTCTCGCATTTTGACTAGTGTGTGTGCTGTTGCCATGGCAACGGGACTGGTTAAAAACAAGGCTTAAATAATGGTTATTCTTTATTTTAAAAAAAATCCAGTCTTTAGATTGTTTTCATATTTTGCACACAAAGAATTGACATTACAGCGGTTATCAGTCACACGCGCCCTTCAACGATTTTTTGCCATTTCAAAAACTAAGTTTGGTGGACGTCAATCAAATGTATCCATGACAATATTCGTGTTCATTTCGTCGTGTCAGTTTCACGGCCATGTTCGATCGTCGTTGGATCAGGAATAATCGCTCAGTTATTCTGACAACGTAATTTGCAATTTCGCTGAGATGGAGGGCTCTTATGTAGAGGAAACATGGTTTGTCTTTGAATTGCATAGCATAAACACTTTTTGCGAGCGAAACGTTTGTGAAGAAGGCGGCGGACGAAACAAAATATTTAGAGCCGTGAGCGATCCGCCAAGAAAGCTGAAGAAAGGAAAGATACAAGGTAGCTGAAAAAGTTGGCCTCAGAAATGAGTCGCTTTGTGTGGAGATTGACTATTTATCAGCTTGTTATGGATGCAGATTATTTTCACCGCAGAAATTTTTGTCATTCGCCTTGCTAAAATACTGATAATCAAGGCATGCAGAGATCAATCTTGACGAGTTTCAAGCGTTGTTGGAATACTAGTACCAGACAGGCAAATTATATGCAAAGCAAACCGTCAAGAGAACCACACGGCACGTGGGAATGTCAGTAATAAAAAGGTAGCGAAAGCCGCAAGAGATTAGCAGTTAGACTTTTGTAGTTCATTCTGTAATAAAGTTTATATTTATATTTAGTTCATTCTCATGTTGTTGTGGTTGTACAATGCTTGTAAATTTGTAGCTTCAAAGCATTGCCCGTGAGCGAGACGAACGAAAAGGCGCTTCAAACGATTTTATAAGTCTTACTTCTCAGTTTCTGTTTATCGATGAGTCAAGTAAAGATGAGCAACTCGGATACTCTGAGAATTTGACGCCGTTATTGTCATGGATACATTTGATTGACGTCCACCAAAACGTAGTTTTCGAAATGGAAAAAAATCGTTGGAGGGCGCGTGTGACTGATAACCTCTGTAAATCCCTTCTGTCAACACGGTTCTAATAAAATTTTGACAGAGGCGATTTTCGTAATTCGCCCTTAATCGTTTTCTCTATTATTAAAAATTCCCTATGTCAAAAATCAGATTTTTTAGATAGATCATTCACGTGGTCTCTGATCTATTTTTCTGCCAAATTTCTTGAAATTCTAACGACTGGATCGTTATAAATCGGCATGTTTCTGCTAAAGCAATCGGTCTCAATTTTTCGAGCAACTGCGCATGCGTTGCATTAAACAGGGTTCTTTCAGTAACAAACAAAAGCTGAAAATTGCTGGGTTCCTTGCATCGTTATCTTTTCTAACATATCCTTGTAATAAAAGACTAAAGCCGTCAATACACTGTGTTCAGTTATAGAGAAAAATAACACAGATAGTGCGGGTGTTGAGTAAATAAAATGATCGCTCTACTTACAGCATGTTCGTTCTTTGAAATCCTTATGCACGTGCTAAATATTGCATCAGCAAAAGCGCGAGGGAAAACTGTGTTCAGCCACTTTAAATGAAATCTTTTTGTAGCTTGTAGCATAATTTGAACAGAATTTTGAAATAATTTAGCATCTTATGTAATTTCCACATGGCAATATGTTACAAAATCAATAGCACTAGTGAAGTGTAGGCTAGAGTTACTTTAAAATATTATGTTTTAAAGACAATAGAACTAGCGAATTGTACGCTAGACTTACTTTAACAAATATTATCTCACTAGTGAATCTTAGGCTAGATTTACTTTTAAAAATTGCATGTATAACAAAAAAATTAATGCATAATTATTTAAAATATGTTACAAAACAATAGCACTAGTGAATTGTACTTCCTGCGAGGCCATCTGTACAAAAGCCATCTGCAGTCGAGTATCAATCAATACTCTCGATTGATACCCTCGATCAACATCTTGATCAATACATTATACTTGATCGACATCGCGATCAATACTCGGTCAACACTCTTTTGACACTTGATCACCATTTGGTCTTATGTATGTAAAAGTCAGTCGAGTGTCCACCAACTTACATGAATTGATCATTAGTTGACTCTCGACCGACTGTCAACTGAGGTGTCAATGGAGTGTCTATTGAGTGTCAACGGGGGTGTCAATGAAGTGTTGATCAATTATCAATCAAAGGTCGGTGCATGGAGGATATCGATTGAGGGTAACAAGCCACATTCGTCCGTGGAATGCCTTTAGTACACACGATCCGATATACTTAAAAAATTGTATACACAGTACAGTATGTCACTTAATTACACAACATTGCCCACATTGGATATCACATGGGTCCAAGTTGTACGGTTGAAAAGGAGAGTCATCAAGTACAATTAGAATACCACTGTCAAACAAAGAACTTTACAGATCATTGAAATGATGTTATTTGCTTTTGTGGAGACATCTTATTCAGAATCTGATGTGAAGCAAGTTGATGTTTCTTCCTTAGTACTTGGCTTTGGTGTTCCACCTTATCATGCTCTCTGCACTCTAGCAATTCTTCAACAGGGACCTCCTGCCTGATGCATGATGAATTTGGTGCTCACAGATATTTTGGTAAGTACTTGTATTTCTTATGAAAATAGTAATTCTTGAGTTAATTTATGTTATAATATGGGATGACAGCTCTGATGAATGGAACATGGGGAATGATTATTATGTACACTCCTAGTTGAATGTTGTTGTCTAGGTTTTATTATGTACAGGGTGGGCATTGCAATGCCCCGTTGCTGTTACAGAAACCTGACAAATTTGCCAGCAGCAACCATCACTGTCACTTGGTTCAAGGGGTCAGGCACAACAGACTTTGTTGCAGCTTCATTAGCTTTCACTGCTGTTGGAATTTGGGATAATTTATTAGCTCTGGCAGCTGTGTGCCATTAGGTTTCGGAAGACTTAACTTGTTTTCTGGTGAGCTGATAACTATTACTTACTCTGAGGAAACAGCCCTAAGAAATTATGCATGCTGATTGGTTTAAAACCGTGTTTCTATAACTTGATAGAAACACAGAAGTAGCACTAGCTGTTGACATAATGATGGCGCGAGCAAAGAGAATTTACATTTTGATGATTAAAGTAAACAAGTTGTTTCTCTTTTCTCTGTCACAGTGTTTTTTAAAAAAAATAGAAAACATTTTCTATTTCTTAGCTAAATTTAAGCCACAGTACTAATAAGGCATGATTAAGCCATTAATTGCGTTTGAAGATCTGTCACTTTCAAATTTCTGGTATTTAGTGACCATGTCATTTTATAACTATATTACAGTCAAACTAAGTGAAGCGTACCCCTCAAGATTGCATTAATGAACTGATTATTAGAAACTTGAACCCGCTAGTCATTTCAAGAATGCAATAAATGAATGAGTTTATTATTCGAATATTGAACTCGCTTGTTCGATCCAGGAATACGGCTAACTGGGGTTCCGTTTCCAAAAAATCAGTTCACTATTGCATTCTAGAAAGGACTTAAGTAGGTTTGAAACTTACTAGTTGCAACAGTGAATTGATTTTTCAAAAACCGAACCTGTTAGCCGTATTCTTGGATCAAGCGAGCAAGTTCAATTTCGTATAATCAATTTATTATTGCATTCTTGAAAAGGCTAGCGGGTTCAAGTTTCTAATAATCAGTTCATTAATGCAATCTTGAATTGAGTTTGACTGTAATTTTTCTAAAAAATTATGAAAAAGGAAATAACTGTGAAATTCTTCAGATGAAAAAGGAATTGTAAATATATCAGTTTAAGTGTTTGCGCATGGCAAAGATTATCTCATTCATTCATTCATGCACACTTGCATGTAGTTGTGGTCCTGGCCTGGCCACACAAACTCAGCTTCTAAGTCTTGTGTAATAATCTGACACCTCTTGTAGCCTCTAAGTTGGGCGTGGTTTGAGATAAAGATAAATTAGGAATTGCTTATGTACTGCTTAACATGGCACTGTTCAGTTATAAACATTCTCTCTGTCCACAGCAGGCAGTGGTAGAGTGACTATCAATGCTGACTCTACAGTACAAATTCTGGCTGAGGAAGCTCACTCTTTGGATAGATTTGACCCACAGGTATGTCACTTTATGAGTGCACTGCCACGCTGTTTCCAGAGAATGAAGTTTAATAAGTTTGGTGATTTGCACCCACAGGATGTTGGCTCAGAGGCCAAACCCTGAGGAAGCATAATGTATTGAGTTCCAGCATAAATAAGGAGTTCAAATCTGTTGGTTTATTTAAGGTCAGGCCTTCACCAGGATTTGAAAATACTTTAAATTTGTTTGTCCTATTAGTGAAAGCTCATTTAAGGTGATTCAGCTTATTCAACAGCAGTTAACCACTCAGGCCTGGATTGTTCAAAAGGTGGATAAAACCATCCACTGGTTAAATCATTATCCAGCAGATAGCATGGCTTGTTGTTGTTGCTACAGTTATCCACTGGATAACCATTAATTATCAGGCCCCAGTTGTTCGAAAGGTGGATAACTCTATCTACCGGATAAATCACTATCCAGTGGATAGCGTGGTTTGTTTTGTCAATATTTATCCAGTGGATAGCGATTTATCCGGTGGATAGCGTTATCCAGCCTTTGAACAACTGGGGCCTGGTGGATAAACTGGGGACCGAGCAATACTCAGGACAGGCTAGCGTAATCACTATTCCCTTTTATATACATGAACGCAGAGATGTCAACCTTAAAAATTTGAAATCTGGGAGACCACCAATTTTACCTTCTTGGTCCCAAAAAATGGTTAAAATGTGTGTGAAAAGTGTATTTTATTTCCCTTTTGTACAACAGGGAGATTCAGTCTGTAACCTTGGAGATTGCTGGATAATCGGAGAAACAGTTGACATAGATGTGACTGGATTTATGAAAATGGTGCTCATGAAACATCCATTGCATCTTAACAAGTGAGCTACAGGTCTTGATTTAAGATTCTAAGGGCTCCATTTGATGAAAAACAAAGTAGAAACAGAAAAGTTCAAAAGGGAATATGAGAGAGGGGATAGAAAAAAGAATGTTGTCTATGCTGGAAAAGTAAAGGCTTGATCAAAGTGAAATTTTCATTGAATTAACACCAAGACAATATATTGAAACAGCTGGATATATTTTCTTCAGGTATTCTTAACATGTTATAGTGAAGAGGGGGCATTTAGAGAACTTCAAACATAGCAAAGGGGTTTTCAGAAATTTAAGGTTCATTCACAAACTACTAATGCCTCCAATTCCTAAGGCAAAAAATGGCAAAACACGTAGGTTCGATTACCAGCTGCTGTTCGGGAAAGGAGCCCACGCTCCTCCCTGAACTCACTGCTGGACGCGTGGACTTGGCATTGTTAATTTGGACCAATAAAAAATCTCCTTGCCTGAGTCGAGCAGGCTGCATAAATTATCTTTCTTGTTGCAGCAAAGAAGTTGTGCAATATGAAGAGCGATCATGTTAGTGGGACACCTAAGCAAATACCTCCAACTGATAAAATAATGCCTGATCTAAACCATAGCGGCATAAACAACACACAAAATAGTCAAAGACTTTATGTGTGAGAATCTTGTGGCACAAGAATGTCAGATAACGAACAAAGTCAACAAAGAGAGGGATAACGCAAACATCGATCTCAAGAAAAAAATTCTCAAGCATATTGATGTGTATTGTAGTCTTCTTGAAGGAAAGCGACACTAGTCTCTGGCAATTTAGCCAGGCAAAATTAATTTTTAAATGATCCAAAGCAACTGAACCAAGCAAAACAAAAACATGGTGTTGACATGATGCACACCAACATATGTGTGACCTTTGACATGCCATTTGCCAAACCACAGTCAGACAGCTCTGCTCTACTTTTTTTGAAAAACGTCTTCTTCCGTAACAACAGTGTGAAACAAAATAGGTTGGAAAGCCAAAATTAAAAGAAGAGGTGGCGAAAATGGCACAAGTACAAATGTTACGAGCTGTAGGCGTCATGTGGGACCATCAATGACCGTCATCAGATGACCTTTCTGGCCGCCAGAAAAGCTGCAAGAATTTTGATTAGGAATTTATGTCACAGACATGGTTTGCCGCTCATGCATCCGGCCGTCTCTTCTCGGGGAGGGGAGACCAGACACGAGAGACTGACGGAAATCGAGCCTACAAAACACGTAAATCCCCCACATACTGGGGACTCAAAAAGCTGCCAAAATGGTGATAAAGCCTCACTAAAGCCCCACATGGGGTGGGATGGGGGGTCAGGATTTACTTTGACTATTGCATAATGACCATAGTGAGATTTTCACTGAATGAACACTATTTTCATAGACCTAGACAATATATTGAAAGAGCTGGATATGTTTTTCTCCGATATTTTTAACATGTTATAGTGTAGGGGTTTTCGGAGAAGTCTAGCATGGAAGGTTAACCCAAGCAAATGTCAACTGTTTGGAAATAAAATGCAGTTGAATGTCTGCTAACAGACCCCTCCTGTAAGGGGACACTTATTAAAAGATTCCAGCCAGGTGCAAAGTGCAGGGGGTGACTCCCATATCAAAAAGCTGGGCATGCCCTTGGTAAATTTACATTTCACCCCCCCCCCCCCCAACCCCCGGTCCCAATCTGGGCAGACAGACAGACATGTTTATTTGGAGTCTTATACAATAAATAGTATATCAACCACAATTTCCAAATAACTAACAATTACAAACAACAAAAAATATACATGGCTAAAAAGTTATTAATTAATTACGTCCTAGAGTATTTACTTTATACCATCTTCCCTTTTCCTTTTTTCAAAGCATTCGAATACATGTTTTGCTATTAGTTTTTGTATTTTAACATTTCCGCCAGGGGGATTTATGACTGTGGCATGACTGAACATTTACTTGACCCCTAAAAAAATACCGTTTAAAAGGCAGTAGGCTCAATTGCCAGCCATTGTTCGTGAAAGGAGCCACCATTAAAAGACTGCACTCAGGAGAGCTGTGGAATCTGAGCCAAAAAAACAGAAATGAGAGGTTTTTTTTTGTTGGAGTGCACCACAATGCACCTGTCAATGGTTTTCCCCAGGGGGGAGAATCAGGTTTACCTGAAGGGTTTGACATTTTTATGTCCAATTTTGGTCATTTTTTTCATGTGGGGGCAAAATTATAATACAATACAAACTCACCCACCCTAGAGGAATTCCATAAAACATAAAATATCAAAACAATTTAATTTAAAGGACCCTAGTCAGCCTCCGCCATTTTCAATGACATCAAAGTTATTGATATAACATGATGAAGCGAATCCTTATTGTTTCACTGTAAGCTGTGTTCCAGAAGGCATGTTTAATTATCTTGAGTAGTTCAGCAGTGATTTTTCTTTGTTTCGACAGGCTCCGAATGAAATATCATA
>JAHPZR010035613.1:25000-37500 GCA_019787425.1 Platygyra sinensis
TGGCTAGATTAGGTCCAATACTAGAAAAATAACTACAGAGTCTATTAGCGATGTCTACTGGATCCGTAATTTCTTGGTTGTCAACTTTAAATATGGAATTGATATTTGACGCTTTCTTTTTTGTCTTAATAATTTCATTTAGAACTCTCCATGTAGCTTTGGCATTTGATTAAGAAGCATCGATTTTTCTTTTCGTAATATGTACGTTTAGCAGTCCTTAAAGAGTGATTCAATTTGTTTTTGTAATTTTTATAACGAATTTCATAATGCGGAGATTGATTAGTGAGATACTGTTGATACAATTTATTGTTCGTTCTTATCGACTTCAGAAGTCCTTTCGATAACCAAGGCTTACTCAGACGATAATTCCTAACTTTGATATTTCTTAAAGGAAAACATGAGTCATATGCTGTAGAGTATTGCTCGAAGAAGCTGTTATAAGCATTGTTTGGATCATTAAGAGTGGCATACCGAGAACGGTCAATTCTCTCCAAGCCGAAGTGCGAAAGAAACTTACTTGTGTTGACCGTGATATGCTCCTGTGCTGACTTGATTTACATCTCGAACAAAAACAGTTTCCGCGTTAGAAGCTGAGATTGAAATTTCGAAATGAAGAGAAAAAATAGGCAGATGGTCAGAGATATCAGTTAAAAACAGTCCAGCCCTAGATCTATCGAAAAACTGGTTGACGAAAATGTTGACGATTAAAGTTGCCGAATGACAATTTTCTTGTGGGGCGCGTAATCAATGGAAAGAACATATTTGAATATAGCGCATCTAAAATTCGCGAGTAACGGAATGACTGGTGGTTCATTTGATTTAAATAATGTTAAACTGGCTACTGTCTAAATTTGAGGGCAATCGAACAAATTCCCTTTGACTTGTAGCTCTTTAAAGTGGTGAAAACTGGTGAAAAATCCTTCCGAGAAAAGAGCGCAAACAAAACTCTGCCCACAAGCACAGTCAACTGGGTTCTCAGGTAACTGAACCAATCAGCGCTTGGAAAGCGGTTTACTTCTAGTGTATCGCATTGCGTTCAAAGCGGAGAGAATTTTTTTGCTGCTCGATTTCTTTTTTGATGTTGTCCGAGCCGTAGCTAGTAACAGGCCAACCGAAGCACTTTCCTCTGTCATTTAATTCTTTCGCTTTTGTTGTTTATAGGATAACTCAACCATGGACCGATTGCCTCCGTCATAAGTTTTTCTTGAACATTGTCTCGGTAATGAGTACGGCCGGCCCTGCCGCGGTGGAGCAAAATGGGGAAGGCAAGAAAAGAAACGACCGCTAGAAACCAAACTAAAATCGACTGGAGGGGAAAAACACTGAAGTTAGTGAAGTCAGTAAAAGAGAGAGAATGATTGTGGCGATTTCAGAAATCGGGTATGTTTTCACTTTCTCCGTTTATGATAACGGTAATATTCTGATGCCATTTGATAAAAATAATTTTTTACTGACTAAAAAAGCCTTTCAAGTCCAATATCACCGGCTGCCGTATTTGAAGGATGAACAAACATCCAGCAATCGAGCCATTCCTTCATGCGAAATGGCAAGAAACTCCAGCGCCGTAGCTAGTAACAGGCCAACCGAGGCACTTGCCTCGGTCATTTCTTTGGTTTTAGTTGTTTATAGTACCTTATACCTAGGAAGAGAACTCAACCATGGACTGATTGCCTCAGTCATAAGTTATTCATAGACATTGCCTCAGTCAAAATTTTTTTCTGGCTACTGCCCTGAACTCTTTCGCAGATATGTTGCAGAAAAGGACGCCGGATCTGGTAGCAAGCCAGCCAGAAAGAACATGTTGTATCATTACACCGCCTTTCTCAGCTCTCGACTCGATCCTTTGCCGGCTTGATCCCATAGCCATACTTCAACTTTAGGCCAACTTTCGCTTGTTCGCACATTGTTGTATTTTCATCTTTGGTTCGCTTTTTTCGTTTCTTTAAACTGGTCCACGGACATGTCAATGGTGCAGCTTTAGTCATACCTGAAATAATTACACCAAGGAAGATGCTTGGTGGCTGAATAACTGCCAATTCTTCTACTTGACATTGTTAGGTGCCTTATGATCGTACTTCGATCACTATTTTGACCCAAAAACCCAGATTTGAAGAAAATTATAGATCTGAAGGTATACCGGCGTAACCTTAATCTGTTTAAGTGATTGCATCCTCGTAGGCCCAGGGGCAGCTAGTTGGCCAACGCGATATTTCGGGCGAACGCTTACATCAAGAGCGGATACTTTTGCGCAAAAATATCTCTCTTTCTTTCGCTGCCCTTACATGCATGTTGCATCGCACCTTTTTAGGGTTAAAAAGGCTGGTTTTGGTACACCTTAGAGAGTTCAGTCTCAAAAGGTATAGAGCCGTAAAAGTGTTACAGGAGATAATATCTTGTTTTACAATGGGTACCTCCTAGGGATGAAAAAATTCAAGCCATGGCCTCAACGCAGGATCTTGGTATCTCTCAAAGGTTCTTTTCAGAATTTTCGACGAGCTCCCCCAGGGTTCCTACGTCCTTTTAATATCGGAGCCCCCTTCTCCCTCCCCGGGTGGCTGCGCCTGGAACTCCGAGGATGAGGCGGTTTGCGAGATTTGACGCTTAAAAGGGAGCCCCACCAAATCCCCTTGCCCGCCTTATGCCTCTTGAGCACCCACAGCCGACTCACAAATTTTCTTGGTATTACACCAACTCTATCCTCGATTATTCTTTGGAATATAGTACTGATGGTTTAAATATTAATTGGGATTAGATGGCGATCGATCGAAGTTTTTCCAAAAAATAAAACTCGCTAAAACGAACGGTGTTGGATTTGAATAAATCAAAGGCGTGGACACCCGAGAAAAGATTGTCATAAAATTAATTATTTATTCATATTTGCATCACACCTCAGTTCAGTGTGACATGTGGTCGCGGACTTGCTCGACTTCGCTTCTATAAGCAAAAATTCATTCAACTCCTTCCGCCTGTTCCTGTTTGAAAATGAATTCCAAATGGCTACAAACGGTTAATTCGAAGGTGCAACACCCCTCGACTTCAGCTGAAGAAACACTGTGAACAAGGCGAAATTTAAGACAGAAGAGAGATGTCTTCACTTGAGGTAAGGCGAAGCAGCGTTACTGAACGGCGCTCTTAACTTACGTTCTACAAGGTACCACAATGTTGTAAGAACAATTCGTCAGATGCATTTTATGGTCATGTAAATGTTATTACTTTTCCTGGTTTATTCAACGGAGTTTACTGCAGATCGTTTTCACGACACGCTCAACACGCTGGTAAGATTACCGTGGACTTATTAAATTCAATTCAGAGCTTAGCAAATCGGTTACAAAGAATGGTGAATATTTTTGCAATATATTTTTGTGGTCTCGTGCTTGAAACGAATGTTCGTCTTTTAGCGCTACGTTGGACATATTGGATTGTTTACTGTCGGTAATTCGCTCTAACTGAAATTTAGATTTGCTTTCTTTAACCACTTTAGTTCTCGGTAAAGAACAATATTTTGTCTATAAATTTATTGGACGTGCAGGAGCGTTTGAAAGTAATGCCATTGTCACTAAACTCGATTTTTTGTGTTTAATTTTTCAGTGTTCCGATGCCATGTGCTCCGCCACAGCGCTTAGCCAAAGACTTGTACGAGGTTCTGGAAGCCCTCTGTAAAGTAAGCCTCATTTAATTCATGTTGGAAAACGTAATTGTAAAGCACTAATGCTTTTTTCATCTACAGGATTGTAGCGTTAGCAGGCCAAAAAAATTAAATGTTAGTATTGCTGGCGTGGCATTATGTTATTCAAGCCATCTCAAGTTTTCGCCGAATGAATTTTTAAAAACTGCTCATTAATTGTATCAACTGGAACAAAACTGCCAAGTTTAAAGCTTGATATCGAAGTGTATAGTTTAAAAAGAATGTTTGCATGTAACGACACCAGCACAACGTGCAACACTTTTTTGGTCGCTTTGAATATTTATCGATTGAATAATGGATGTTTCTATATATTGCAGGGATAGCTGGAATGTGGAGCTACAATCACAGAGGCAAACACAATGAAGAAACCTGAAGAACCCAGCAAAAAGTAAGTTAAACTTACTTCACGTTTCCTAGTTTTGAATTGGTGTGAACTATAAAATTTTCAAAGGGCACACATGATTGCTAAAATAAATCTGCATGCACAACAACAGAGATCAAATCGTACAACGCGAGCCAAGAAAAAATATAACGATCTAACCCCTCGAAACTCTGTACAATCAGAATTACAAACTTGGAAAAAATTTCCATCCCTAAACTAATAATTTTGACGAAAATTCGTTAAGAAGCTAGCATAAACGCGATTTTGTTTTCAATTTACAGGGTTACAAAGATGGAAGAAAACAATTGGGAATGGAAAACACGTCAGTTAACAAGCAAGTTAGTTGGCGAAATGTAAGTATCCCATTTTGTTTTGTTTTATTTAGGCAGTTGAAAGCAATTTGCACCAACGGACACGCATGAAATTATTTGAAAACTTTGTCACTGTCCTCTGCCAAACAACAAATTAACATGATCAAATTGGTTACTTATGATAATTGTAAAATACGATGGTTAATTTCCACGCCAAAATCTAAACTCGATAATCCAGACATGCCAAAAAAATTACAATAATTATTCCTAGAGTGATTTGTAGCTTTGTATTTGTAACGGGCTTTTAAGCTTAGTTTTTGACATTAAACGTGTAGTGAAAAAGAAAACAAATTGATACAGAATGAGATATGGATTGAATAAAGTAACAATCGATCGTGTGATCAATCATCAATCGAGTTTTTGTTTCCTCCAAGTTTTGGTGCTGTGCGTATAGTCAATTACTGAGTCAATAATTATTTTCCATGATTGAGACTTGAAGTTAACAGAATGGGATTGTTTTCAACTTTTTATACTCCAAAGAAATTTTTAAACTGAAAAACTTTTCCTTTTCAACCAGGAACAAAACTTTAAAATGAAACCTTTAAAATTGCACACCAAAGGAAAAAACGGAATTTTTAACTCTAAATACCTCTGAGTGAATTTAGAATTCTCCGTTTTACTCAAAAATAACAAAACCTTTTTCAACTCGTTAGAGGACGTTTACAGTAAAATGCAAACCTCTCAAAGTCGACCTTTTGCATTAGAAAATGAATGTATGAAATCGAAAACAGAGTTTCTTCCTAATGACCGTGATTTTTTTTTGAATTTGAATCAAACTTTTTCAATTAAAATGGAACTTTTGCCCAATCAAATATGCGTTGCAAAGCGAGACGTCTTGAGCTAAAATCAGACGCATCGCAAGATAACTTGAAATGGTTTCTAATCAAGCTTGAAAGTTTTACATCAGAAAGTGGAAGTTAGCGGCTGGAACTATTTTAAATGAAATAAGACTTTAATTGAAAGAACTTGTTCGACTAGGCAATCTCTCCAGTGAGCAAAAGAACACGCATTTTTCAACTTAAAATAGATCCTTTTAGGGAATCCTGATTTTTCTCAGCTTACCATGAAACGTTTTAAAAATACTTTTCTCGACTCAAAAGAGGTCGTTTCAAGCAAACATTCATTTTTTCAACTGAAAAAGAAACTATTATAAGAAGAAATACTTTTCCACTTGAAATACGTTTTTTAAACTCGAAAGAGATCCTTTTAAGCAAGTCTGGGACTTTTTCAATTGAAGACCATGCAATTTTTTCCAAGCAGATAAACCAATCCGTCCCAAAAGGTCAACTACAGTGAAACTATTCCAAGCAAACGAACTATCAATGATTCCTGAGCGGTTGGCATCACCCCGCACCTAGTGTCTTATAAAAGTACAATTTCTTGTAATTCTTTTCATATCGTAACTGAAGTAGGGTTTTGTGAAAAAAATCTTCTGTCTATTTGGCATGGTTTTGTTTTCTCTAATACAGTAACCTTTAAGCTATACTTTTGTGGTGTTACCTTTTTACAAGGTGGAATTTCTTATTTGGGTTTACATAGATTGTTTCCGTGCCATGATGTTTGGCGGATTAGAAAAATTTGTTTTTACATTTTCGGGACAATATGTTCCAATTTAATGATTCTCGACTTGTAAACGAAACTTCTTCGGGAAACGTTTCCTTGAAAAGATGTTGACATTATTCAAACCGTCAGATTGATGATCAGCATTGATCAAAATACAACTTTCCCTTGAAATATCAGTGAAAGCAAACATGCTTGTGAGAATTAAGGCAACAAACCAGCAGATTAAAGCGAACTGATTTGATAGTTGGCAAAATCTCATCCCTTAGAGTACGAAATGTATGGATACCAGAGAGAGGAGTTTGTGTGTTCACCTTGATTAAACTCAAAACTTTTGACGATTTGTCAACAAGAATGCTCTGCTTTTGTTTGTTACAGCTTTATTTTGTGTGTAAGAAACACCAAAATTTTTGCAGCATTAGAATGTGAAATGTCATTTTACTTATTATCACGCAAGAGATAAATCTTATTACACGACCTCAATTTCCAGTTCCAGATCAACAGTTAAAGGTTCACTGCACTCAAGCACCAGAAAACTTGCAGGCAACAAAACCTCGATTTATGATTAATCAAACGATTGATTGATTACTTAAGCCAATTAGCATCGAAAGGAAGGAAAGAAAAGGATCGGATCTTACTAAGAATGAGAACCCCTCGAAATTCTGTTTTCTATTTTGCTTTTTTTCTCAAGACTTTGGTAGAGGCTTTGGTCTCTTCATTAAGAGTGTCAATTCGACGGAAGACGTGGAAAAATTCTGTCAGATAAATATTTTGGCGACATTTTAAATAAAAAAACACAATCCTAAAAATAAGAATATTGGTAAATATTGAATTTTCGGTATAGAAGTTGTTGATTTGTATTTTTCTTGACAAGACTGTGGCCTCGCACTGTAACATGCACTCTTTGTCGTTCACTGCTTCTCTTTCGCCATCAGTTTTTTTGAGTGTTTTTATTGGCAACTTTCTACTAGAGGCTCGAACTCTGCTAAACCAACTATTTTTTCGTTTTCGATTTTAAAGAAGCAAAATTATGTGAAATTTTAGGAGCCCATAGATGTATTTTTCTTTCTGGCAAAATAATTTTTCTTTTGCCAGAAGAAGAAAAATGCATCTCTGGGGCTTCTAAAATTTTACAGACTTTTGCTGCTTTAAAAAGAAAAAGGAAAAAACAAGTGGTCTGGCGGGGCTTCGAACCCCTTGCTTTGGAAGTTGTTAAGAAACAACTTAAAGAAAGCGACAGCGAGAGAGAGGCCGTCGACGCCAGAGAGCGCGCGTTACACCGCGAGGCCACAGTGGCGTTGGATAAATTTCGGGCAAATTTTTAATAGAAATAGTTTCGGAGGTATTGTTTAAGAAATATATGCGCAGAATACTCATTAGTATTCAAAATTCAGTCCTTATTTAGACTCGAGAGACCAGAAAAAGCGTGCAAAGAAAATTACCATATAGATTTCATTTCGTGTTCTTAGCATGCACTTAATAAGAATAAAAACGCCTCGAAACTCCGGTGTGTTTCTGGTGGGATTGAAAGGCTATAAACAAAATCAAAACTGTTATTTTGCCTTTTTTCTCAAAACCCATTTGACTTCACTTTTGTGGAAGCTTTGGTCTTTTCATTAAATTCAAAATCTATGGAGTGACAAGGCGGCCAAACACTGTTTCGGAAGACTCGAGGAAACATTTTGGCGCCATTTAAAAGAAAACATCCAAAAAACAAGAGTATCGGTAAATAATATTTTGAAAACAAAATTGGCGAATGTTCGGTATAACCTTTGTATCTGAGGACAGTTGATAAACTTGTTGATTTGTATTTATCTTGACAAGACTGTGGCCTCGCACTGTAACATGCACTCTTTGTCGTTCACTGCTTCTCTTTCGCCATCAGTTTTTTTTTAGTGTTTTTATTGGCAACTTTCTACTAGAGGCTCGAGTTCTGCCCAACCAATATTTTCTTTTTCATTTTAAAGAAGCAAACTTGTGTGAAATTTTAGGAGCCCAGAGATGTGTTTTTCTTTCTTGCAAAATATTTTTTCTTTTGCTAGAAAAAGAAAGTTGCATCTCTGGGCTACTAAAATTTTACAGAATTTTCCTGCTTTAAAAAGAAAAAGGAAAAAACAAGTGGTCTGGCGGGGCTTCGAGCCCCTTGCTATGGAAGTTGTTAAGAAACAACTTGAAGAAAGCGACGGCGAGAGAGAGGCCGTCGACGCCAGAGAGAGCGCGTTACACCGCGAGTCCACAGTGGCGTTGGATAAATTTTGGGCAAATTTTTAATAGAAATAGTTTCGGAGCTATTGTTTAAGAAAAATATGCGCAGAATACTTATTAGTATTCAAAATTCAGTTGGTATTTACACCCAAGAGACCAGGGAAACCGTGCTAAGAAAATTACCATAAGAATTTTATTTACAGTTCTCAAAATATTTTTACAATGTGTACTTTAATGTTAAGCTAATAAGTTTTTATTTTTTGCAGGATTGGAAGAATGAAAGAACAGAAAACAAGAACACTATTTACTGAATTAAATTTAATAAAAGCATTAAAAACAATCGAGTGTTATGCGGCTCACTGTCACACACGCGTGAGAAAACAAGCTGCTACGACACATTGCTCACTCTAATATGACGTTGGCTCTTAACTGGTTTCGTTTGCGTTATGTTAGAGTTGATTTGTTGTAGCTTGTCTTTAAAACGTAAAAGTGACACAAGTAGCTGCTCATTTTTACCCCTCACGTAGATACACACTTAAAAAATTTTTATCCAAATAGTAGACACACACTTAGAAATTTTTGGTCCGTCCAAATAGTACATACACACTTAGAAATTTTTGGTCCGTCCAAATAGCACATACACACTTAGGCATTTTTGGTCCGTCCAAATAGTACATACACACTTAGGCATTTTTGGTCCGTCCAAATAGTACATACACACTTAGACATTTTTGGTCCGTCCAAATAGTACATACACACTTAGACATTTTTGGTCCGTCCAAATAGTACATACACACTTAGACATTTTTGGTTTGGTCAAATAGTACATACACACTTAGACATTTTTGGTCAAATACCACATACACACTTAGACATTTTTGGTCAAATACCACATACACACTTAGAAATTTTTGTTCCGTCCAAATAGTACATACACACTTAGAAATATTTGTTCCGTCCAAATAGTACATACACACTTAGAAATTTTGGGTCAAATACCACAAACACACTTAGAAATTTTTGGTCAAATACCACATACACACTTAGAAATTTTTGTTCAAATACCACATACACACTTAGAAATTTTTGGTCAAATACCACATACACACTTAGAAATTTTTGGTCAAATAGTACATACACACTTAGAAATATTTGTTCCGTCCAAATAGTACATACACACTTAGAAATTTTGGGTCAAATACCACAAACACACTTAGAAATTTTTGGTCAAATACCACATACACACTTAGAAATTTTTGGTCAAATAGTACATACACACTTAGAAATTTTTGGTCAAATAGTACATACACACTTAGAAATATTTGTTCCGTCCAAATAGTGCATACACACTTAGAAAGTTTTGGTCAAATAGTACATACACATTTAGAAATATTTGTTCCGTCCAAATAGTGCATACACACTTAGAAATTTTTGTTCAAATACCACATACACACTTAGAAATTTTTGGTCAAATAGTACATACACACTTAGAAATATTTGTTCCGTCCAAATAGTGCATACACACTTAGAAATTTTTGTCCAAATAGTGCATACACACTTAGAAATTTTTGGTCAAATAGTGCATACACACTTAGAAATATTTGTTCCGTCCAAATAGTGCATACACACTTAGAAATTTTTGTCCAAATAGTGCATACACACTTAGAAATATTTGTTCAAATACCACATACACACTTAGAAATTTTTGTTCAAATAGTACATACACACTTAGAAATTTTTGGTCAAATAGTACATACACACTTAGAAATTTTTGTTCAAATAGTACATACACACTTAGAAATTTTTGGTCAAATAGTACATACACACTTAGAAATTTTTGTTCCGTCCAAATAGTACATACACACTTAGAAATTTTTCTTCCGTCCAAATTGCACATACACACTTAGAAATTTTTTGTTCCGTCCACTAGTAGATACGCACTTAGAAATCTTTATCCAAGTAGTATTTACACACTTAGAAATTTTTCTTCCGTCCACAAGTAGACACTCACTTAGAAATGTTTGTTCAGTCCACTAACGCACTTAGAAATTTTCATCCAAATAGTAGACACACACTTACAAAGTTTTATTCCATCCACTAGTAGATACGCACTTAGAATTTTTTTTTCAAATTACTAGATGCGCACTAAGATTTTTTTTCGTCTAATAGTAGATACACACTTCTTTGTCTTACACAAATTTCATTTAAATAGTACATACACACTTAGAAATCTTTCTGTTCAAATAGTGGATGGAAAGTTACAATTATTTGTCCTTATTGCACTTTAGAGTTTTTTCAAAAATAGTACATGAACATAATAATATTCTTGAAAATACACTTTTCAATCCAGCACCCACCTGAAAAATAAACAACAACATGGTAAATACAACGCATAATTTCCTGATTATAATCCTACTTATGATATCAAAACAATTTGTAATTCTGGCGGCAGCAGTGCATTGTCACAGGATATGATAAAGCACGCTAAAATTAGCCAATCACAATCCATGTTACAATTGTTCCAATAAATAGCTTTTTTCACGGTTAACTTTACTCATTTGCATTACAATAAAATCTAACATGTATGCGACGCACTATCGGGCTATAATGTAGGTTTAGCCCGAAATCGCCTCGCAACCAGATTAGATAACATTGTAATGCAAATGAGATAAATTAACAGTCAAAAGAACAATTGATTGGCTGACAAGACCACAGCTGTCAATAACAGTCACACACACCCATGATATGTAACAATTTTTCAATGTTTAAAACAAACTGAGTCACCCTAACGACATATATCCGCGCGAATTTACGCACATGCCTTGCCTTCTCTCAGGATTGTGGCTTACACACCAAAGGAAAAATGCCAATGTAAAATAATATAACTTGCGCCTTCGACTGATCCCAGGTATGCTACATTTTCTCACCGTAACACCCAAAATGTCCCCATCACGAGCGGTAAGCAAAATCTTTATACTTTTGTTTTTTATTGTTTTTTGGGTCCGTAGGGGGAGTCCGTAGACCCGATTCGGACCGGGGGTCAGTGTTTTCGAATTATCCTCACAACATGCACCACATGGGCTTAAATCAACGCGGATATATCTCATTACCGTGGCACGATTTGTTCTTAAAATAGCAAAATTATTACATATCATAGCTGCGCGCGGATCCAAAAACATACGGTCTCCCTCCCCGATTATGGCTCATGGTATTTCTTAAATTGTTGACGTGGTCTTGTGGTAACGCACACCAGTTGGCTTCGACGGCCACTATCCCCAACCATCGTTTATATGGCCAAGTGTCTATACGGCCAACAGGGTTTTTATAGTTATGGTAGCTCTATACTGTGTAAAAAGATATTCTAAGAAAAAGAATAGGATTCTGAGATTTTAACGCCCTAAGTTATCGCCTTAAAGTTCCTGCTTCAGCCACGCCCATTGAAGTTGACCGTGAGTCAGTGCAGAAAAGGGTCTGGGTTTCTGAATGGGTCGTGACGTCAAGTTAACAATCACGAGATCCTTCAGTTTAGGTAACTGTTGTTTCAGTAGTGGTGAGGACTTTTCCTCGCCAAAAAACAAACAAATTGAAGTTGGCGAAGCAATGCGGTCGTCAAGCAAGCAAAATAAAAGCATAAAGCTTTGAGATATTCCTGAAGTGACGTCATTCGTTACAGAGCTATCATTACGCGGCCATCTTCATTGGACGTGGCCAAGGCGGGAAATTGAAAGCTTGATTTTATGGCAAAAAACATCGGAATTCACTTTTTTGGGTTTGAAGACATTTTTAGATGTTATAGAGATGATGAAAACCTAAAATAACTTTTTGGCCGTATGGACACTTTAAGTTATGAGTTCGCAGCTATACTGGACCGAGAAGCTCCGTCGGCTGGTAGTGTAGCAGCTCTAGTAAGCTTGTTATTCTATTTGTCGTTATCGCAGCAGCTGTTATTGTTTTGTGGCTAGGGGGCATTGTTTCTTTTGTTTGTTTTATTGTACTCTCAAAGGGTTGGAAGCCATTCATGTGAGACCTTACTAGAGCTGCTATATCACCCCCATTGGCCGAATTTGTTTTTTTTAAATTGTTAAAGAAACAGAATTCTTCACAATTTTAAAACCCTAAGATGTACTTTTCTGCAAAAATTAACCAGGAAAAAACATCTTAAGACTGCTAAAATTATTCAGATTTTCATTTCCTAAAAAAAAGCAAAAAAAGCCAGGTTAGAAACTCAAACCTTAGCATTAAACCAAATAATACGGCAATAGAAACCAAAATTAACCGAGAAAATTACATACACAAC
>JAHPZR010035613.1:42500-52786 GCA_019787425.1 Platygyra sinensis
CTTTTCAAGATGCATATACGTATGGGTTATTGACCAAGTGTGAGGTCAAGATGGCTGGATATTGGCCAAGTTCTTTTTTTGCGTGTTTATGGACCGAGACGAAGTCGAGGTCCATAAACTCGCAAAAAAAAAAGAACGAGGCCAATATCCAGCCATCTTGACCGAAAAAACTTGGTCAATAAAGGATTTATTATATGGCTTTGGGTGAAATTTTGCTTTCGGGATGCAGCGGGTAGTCCCGAGCGGGCAAGATGGCTCCATCTTGCCCGCTCGGGTAGCCAATCACAGCGCGCGATTTGGTTCATCTTGCCCGCTCACGGAGCTAGCCATATAATAAAGTGTGATATTGACCTCATCAGAAATTGGTTACTCTTAGGGTTGAGAATAAACAGGAACCAGATGCATAAAATGAGACTGTTAAACTTCTATGACAGGCTTCTGTTAGAAAAGTAAATCAAACTAATACATTGTATACATAAAGTACAAATTGAAACGTAAAAAAAACTTTACCTTATCTTATCCTTATCTTAAAGTACAAATTGGTACACAGTCAACGTGACCAATTATTCCAAAATGGCCACCATTTAGTATTCTTTTGCTTTCTTGCAAATTAACCCTTATTGCCTCGTTGTTAAACTCGAAATTCATAAGAATATTTTCCTTAAATGAAGCAACAAGGGTTAATTTGCAAGTAAACAAAAGAATACTAAAATTGCAACCATTTTTGAATAAGGTGTATACGATGGAATTCATTTTGATGTTAATAGCTCGCTAGCTAAACTTTGACCTGTCAATGGAGTCTAGACTGATTGACTGAGCAGTGTGAATAAAATAATACCAGATTATAGACCCTATGCAAATATGGCTTCCTTTATATTATTCTTTCGTTCGTATTTAAAATAGCCTCACTAACCTCCTTTTTGAGACAAAAATTGTCAAGAAATTTTTATCCCAAACGAGGTTAGTGAGGCTGTTTTGAATACGAACAAAATAATAATTTAAGGTAGCTTTTTCTGCATTGGGTCTATATGTGAGGTATCTGCCTGTCACAGGCCTCCACAAGTGACAGTCCACCTATATATATTTTTTTCCCATTGTCCAGTTCCAGAAAATATCCATAGCCCCCCTCCCCACAGAAGGGATTGCAATTTCCTGGGGGTGGGGGGTTCTGTAAACTCAAAAAATTTAAAGAAATGTATGAAGCTTAGTTGAAATTTCCAGAGGGGTGGGAGGTCTTAGAAAAATCCCCTCCATGGGAGAGGTATGGTGCCGTCAACACGGACGTTATTAATTAATATGCATAACCATCTGAATCAAGTACAAAACAAGAACACACCAATTCCAGTTACAAATTTATTAACTTTGGTTTAAAAAAAGAGATTAATTCCTACACAAGTTGAAACAAAAGAATCTAACAGATGAGCAAGGACTTGAATAAAAATAGTTAATAATTATTCACCGAAGTGGAGGTGAATAGTGATGCATATTTACCGAGCCGCAAAGCGGCAAGGTTAATATCCACCACTTTCACTGACACTGAGGTGAATAATTGTTTTAGTATATACCACACAAGCTGAATAACTAACAGCCAAAAGAGTAACTTAAGTTGCGACAATATACCAACAAAAGCCATTTTGTTTTGGTTCTGCTGCTCGGAGGTGAATAGTACTTGGCTAATCACCTCCAAGCTAGCCAATCAGCACGCACGAAAAGCACTATTCACTTGTGTGGTATATACTAACAGTGTATGAGTATTTTTCACTGGCTGAGTGAAACTAAATAAGTGAAACCTTTTTTTCTCACAAACCCCTGGGCCCTGAGTATAGCTCACATGACCTGTGAGACAGGCAGTTGTTTTTGTTGCGTTCACCATTGCTGACTTCTCTACCCACCCACCCACCCATCCAAAGATTTCAAGTTTTTATATAGTGCCAGAATAATGTGTAAGCCCTTAAACTTTTTTGCCATTTCCAGTCCTTAGCGTAATGCGATTTGTATGATCTTTCATTTAGCTTGACATGGGTACCAGTAGTGTGTGAGAACTTTAACTTATTCTTCTTTAGATTCAATATAATCAGAAATACCACATGATGTAACCTTAAAGAATATTTCTGTGAACTCCAAGTCTATGCAGATCTGCAAATTCCTGCATTATTTCAACATTTCTGGATTAAAAAATATTTAATGTCTAGTATAATTATATGCAATCTAGCGACTTCAGATCTACATATAAAAAAATGTCCCTTAAATATGCACAGCATTCACTATAAATTTTCAATAAGAAAGTACAATGATTAAACACCATTTTGGCATAAGATCCTAGTTTTAATGACCCTTTCCAAAACCTAATTTGAAAACCAGCACATTGGTCATGAAAATTTAGCTCTGTTTCCCTTGAAATATAACATTTCAGATTAAGTATTCCAGAGTATTTTGCTATAGGCTACTTCAATTATAATATTTATGGAGTAATATTTTCATGGATGTGATCTCTGTGAGAGCTCCAAAAATACTATAAGCCTGTTCTGTAGAAATGTTTAGTCTTTTGCCAGACATAGTTCAGTATGATCTTCACCTTGGCTCACCTTGGTTATCTTTTGAACTTTCAAGGCCTTAGGGGTAATGAACAGTTGCAAAGCAGTTGGCTGTGATAGATGGAGATTAATATTCACTCCCCTCTTGAGATTTTCTGCAAAATACATAAATACATTTTAAAGAGGTTATCAAATAAATTTTCAAAGGTTGTGATTCACAACGTGGGTTTAAGTCTGTACATGAACCAAGTGACCCATCAGACTTGCACTGATCTCCAGTTTCTGTAGTGTAAAGTGATTAGGAGTATTTCTACACCCACCCCCCACCCCCCCCCCCCCCTCCCCTCTTCCCTGGATGGGATTCTAGTCCATTTCACAGTTACACCCAGCATTAAAATGGCCGGTATCCATTTGCACCCCTGGGTGGAGTGAGGCACTGTGAGAAGTGTCTTGCCCAAGAATACAATATACAAGAAACCATGCTATCAGATGCTTTGGAAATCTACCAGAAAATAACTCGCTCTACAATTTTTTCTAAACTCTTTTCATGTGGCTTTCACTATGGTAGGATTACGTAGAGTAACACTGGGTAGACCACTCCACACATAAAGGCATGTGTATTCAGATTAAACATGTTGGAAGACAAAATGTGGATAAACATATTTGTTTATGTTGTTGTTGTTGTTGTTGGTGGTGGTGGTGTTGTTGGTGTTGCTGATGGGAGTCCAAAATTGTCATACAGCTGTAGATGTCAGAAGATGTCAAAATATTAAAAGGAAAATATCATGAGTGGTACACACAAGCAAGATTTCAGTCTCAAACTAGAAAGAGTTGAGCAGATATTTTCAAATGCTGCATGCATGTTTATCTTTCTCTGCATGGCCAAAAGTAGTGCACATATCTTGATCATCACATGATGGTACATGCATAAAGAATAGGCTTAACTCTTTGCAACAGCACAATATTATGTTCATTTCATTCAGTTAAATTGACAACATTTTTAACCTTCCCACTTAGGAAACTACAAAATAATTTCAAAATGTACGTGCAAGTTGACTTCCTGTATGACATTTCCACTTCAAAACGGATGGACTGTTTGCATTTCTAGTATCGACAAAATAATCTTGAATTGACACCTAGCGGGACAGTTCATCAACTCCCTGAGACAGCTCAAGTCAATTTGGGATTTTTATTTCATAGTGAAAAATCTGAAATCAGAATCCAAGAACTCTTTGGTGGAGAGAGTCTAATTTACTAATAACACTGAGCAAACTGTAGCATTTTAAAAAATATATCTTTGTCCAAAACTCACATACATTACAACTTTTTAAACTAATTTATATTGGTAGAACAAAGTAGTGATTTGACTTGAAAATATTATTTGGCTCTAGAAGGTCTATAGGATGGTAAACACATTTTTTTGCGATCAGTAAATGGCTTTATTTTTCCATGAAATCTGATTTGTTATTAACTGTGAACCACAATTTTTCAAAATACTGTTCCGTAAAATGAGAAATAAATGTTCAATTCACTTTGACACTTTGTTTTTTGTTTTTTTAATTTTATTTTTGAGACCTGTCACTATGTTATAGACATAAAAGTGAAAGGAAACCTGTTTGATCCTTCTGCATTAGTCTTCTGTAGGACTGACTATGGTTTTGCTTCTGTCTCTTGTGGAAAAAAGAATTCAAAAAATGGTGAAGATGGATATTAAATTCCCCAAATCTAAGTCTATTTCCAAATGATAAATGCCCTTTTTATGTCTTTGGTGGTGTAGGAAATGCATACTTCATTTTCTGTTAATTGTGAAAAGACCTTTTTATTTTTTGGTGAAATGTGAGCTACACTGTAGACCCCCTAGTCTCTGTAGCAAGTGTTTCCATAGGATTCAGGAGCAAAGAAAGACCAAGGAACAGGATTTTCACAACAACAACAACAACATACATACATACATACATTTATTTTTGTTTTCAAATTAAAAAATTACAAATTGAACATGCCCGCGGATAGCATATGCTAGTCTAGGCGGGTCATGTTAACAAAAATTATTAATAAACAACTAGGTATAACTAAATACAAGAGGATTAAGGAGACTAAAATTGACAACAATAACTAAGGATTTTTGTTCCGATTCTAGATAATGAGTTCACTTGAATTGAAAGTCTAGAACTTTGTGTGTAAAAGTTATTTGAAACAGATGATCGAGTATTATAAGAATGAATATCGGAAATGTCTTGGAAGAGATCTTGAATGTTTCCAGGAGCATTTCTGTGTCTTATTTCAAACATAAGGTTAGCTAAAAGCTCATAATACAAAAATTTTAACGGTAAAACACCGGCATCAATAAAAAAGGAATCGTATGCTGATTTCGCTCAGAAAAATAGATAAAGCGAAGAGCTCGCTTTTGGAGTTTGAGAAGCTTTTCAAGGTGAGATTTATATGCTTGGCCCCAGGCCGTCAAACCATAAGTTAAATAAGGAGTAACTAGGGATCTATAGATAGTTAAGAGAGTATGTCTTGGCAGAAAATGCCGTAGTTTACAAATCAATCCTACAGTTCGGCTTATTTTAATAGCTACATGATCAATATGTTGTTTCCAAGAAAGATTATTATCAATTATTACACCTAGATATCTCACAAATTCTTTACATTCTAGAGCCACATTCTTATTTTGATCATTATCGAATATCGTAATTATGGGAAGATAATTAAGTTTTCTCTGAGCTGGTCTAAAGATAACAAAATTTGTTTTTTTAATGTTCAAGGTTAATTTATTAGCCGTTAACCAATCGAGCAACTTGCAGAGTTCTTCATTTACAGTGGACTCAAGGGACTTAAGATTTTTGTCAGCATACAATGCATTCGTGTCGTCAACAAATAAAAAAAGTTTAAGTTTGTCAGAGGATTCTTGGATATCGTTGATGAGAACAAGCGCTTGTCCATGTTTTTCTGTATGGCACTTACAATGTCAAGAATTGCATGCTCAGTTGAATGCGCTTTGCGGAAGCCATATTGAGATGGAGAGAGTATATCATTTTGCTCAATAAAAGATTCCATTCTGGAGTAGACCAGTTTTTCGAAGATCCTATTAAAGTTGGACAGCAAAGAAATAGGCCTATAATTGTTTGCATTAGTGTTATCTTCAGCTTTAAAAATTGGAATGATTTTTGCCATTTTTAATTTAGTTGGATACGTCCCAGACAAAATAGAAAGATTTATCATTTCCGCGAGTATACTGCTTACAACATTTGACGAATACTTCAACAGTTGAGTAGGACACGAGTATAAACCATGAGATTTGTTATTTATTTATTTGTTATTTTCATCTTTATTTCTTGCATTAAATATACAAATATTTTATATTTAAATATACAAATATTTTTCAGTGTTTTGCCGTCCAAAAACTGGGCCCTTTTTTGTCAGTGAGGCAGCAAGAGATAAAAGAAAATGTTGTAATACTGTACTTCAGTTGTTGCAACACCTTAAGGAGTATGATAAATGATGAGATTTAGGAGATGCAAGAACTGGGCATTTCAGCTGTTGCATTATCTATTAATTCTGAATCAACTGAATTACTGGAATCATTCTGCAAAACTGTTGCAAGACACCTTAGATTCAAGACAATTGTATAAATGTGTATGTTCCATAAGACACAAAGAAATATTTAATAATAGAAAACATGTACCTTATTTCTATAGAGTTAGAGAAAGGAGTATTTAAAGTTTGGGGGAACTTGTAATTCTGTGGGAAAAGGAGCTGATGTAGGAGTCAGAGTGTTTCCACAACTTTTTCAAGTTCTCTCCCTATCAAGTTTCTATTAAACAAATAGATTATGAGCTCAAGATTTCTATAGTGTGATAGTTTATGAGGTTACAACCCGAGTAAACTATGGTTTACTCGGCTGTGCTCTCATAAACTATTGTGTGATAGAAATTCAAAGCGAATAATCTAATTGTTTTAGTATAAATCCACTAGTCATTAAAAACTTAATCTAAATTATCTTAACAGACACTTTGAACATGTTAAAAAGTGGCTGTCATTTTGTGAGGGTCCCCTATACCTCTTCTGAAAACAGCTTCATGTAAAAGTAATTGGCCTTTTCACACATCATGAAAAAATTCGAAAATCAGCTTCACATACACAGAATAAAGCAAGAAATCACGTTTCACGTAAAATGCAAAGGCTAAATCATGTTTTACGTAAAAATACAAATCAATTTCACGTTGCACAAAACATATAAACAAAAACCATGACAGTCATTACAAAACTGTTTCAAAATTTTTCAGTGGCTTTTCACGTTCTAAATGTGTTTTTTTTTTCTTGACTCTGTGAATAGATCGTAATACGATGACTATTTTTGAGCTATTTTGTTGTTTTGTTAATTAAGTCTTTTTTCCTTTTCAATTTTTCCCTTCACGAAGTGTAAATCGAAACTTGTTCTATCTCAGACTCATGTGTGCGGCATTTGAAAGGACATGCATTGTTAACGTTGAATGCAGCAACAGGCACTGTACGTCATGGTACATCCGACAAGAACGAACAAGTCTTTATCAAGAAAAACAGAGGGTTTTCACACCGGGAAATCATGCAGAAAAGTCAAATCTCGAGGCCATCTGTAACATGAATAGATGATACACGCAGTGGCATGAGAAGGCATCACACGCAAACTATAATTTCGCCCAAAGGGTACAGAACGAGACATTAGAAAGTTGTTTCCAGCCATTGAAAGTTACTTTCTTTTGTTTGTCTACGAAATGATATTTAGTGACATTTTTTAGTGTTATGCACAATGAGTTGGTCACTTTTTTTTGCAAAACGTAATAGTACTCAGCAACAGTACTCACTTTAAAACCTTAAATTCTATCTACTTATTTCCAAAAGCTCACATTTAAGACATGTTAAAGTAAACTGTACTTGGCAGTCGGTCTTTGAGGAAATTGAATTAACACTGTCTTCCTTTAGCTGCTGAGTACTGTGCGATGACCAATGAATGCTAACGTCACAACCCGAAGAGCAAGGTATAGCGTCTCAGTATCTTCTTACTCCCTGTAATGTGCTGTGATAACTGTTAAAGTGATCACTAAGATTGACTTAAATACCAAATTTGTAGTTTAACTACTTGAAGTATCTGCACAACTGTACGTTTCAATGTAAACAATTCGTCGTCACGTATAGAAATCAAGCGACACCATTATCACTGCCATCACATTCAAAAGTTTCTATATTATTTCCCGGTGGGTCCAAAACCATTGACAAATACGGAAAAGCAGTGTAAAAACTCTTAGAAATACCTTTCTAATCCCAGAAGTTCACATTTCCGGGTCCTAAATGCACTTAGGGCTAAAAAAAAAACATGCTAATTGTGCATTTTTCCATGAGAAGTGAAAATCAGGCAATCATGGACAAAAGTCCTTGGGGCACTTCTGTAATTTAACGAATTATCTGTGTTTTAATACTGAAGTTTGAAAAAAGCCCTGCTTTCCCTTTTAAACACGGGTTACTTTTCCCCTCCCCTCAAATACAATTTTGCGGGAAATCAGAAGAAATTGCAGGTAGTAGTTTTCAACATTGTATGGCCGGGGTGTGGGGGCGAGGTTAGCAGAGGTTGTATTTGCGTCTGAAGTGTGCGCAAAAACCCCATGCAAAAGTGCAAATTTGTCCCATGACTCTTGGGCTCTCGACTCTTGTCCATGATTGCAGATTCTAGGCCCTCCAAGTTGCCATTGCTGTGGTTAGTGCTCAATCCTCCATCCGCAAGCTCATTGAATGGGCAGGTTTTACATCTAGTTTGGTGTAGTTTACGATCTTTAATGACGCTAAAATCTCCAAAAAAAGTGAAAAATTATTCTCGCAAAAGTCGTTGGTTCAAAAATCACGCGAAAGTTACTGCATATTTCACGGATCATGAAATAGTCGAAAACTGGTTTCCCGAGGATGAAAAAATATAGATTCACGAATCACAGAAAAAATAAATCCTCATTCACGTTTCACGCAAGCAAAAATGCCCATTCACGCGTCACGAAAAAAGTATAGGGGACCCTCTTTTGTTAACAAGTGCATACTGCTATGCTACATTTATACTAAAAATTGATAGAAACACAGAGACAAGTTTTCTATATCTTAAAGAAAATTTCACAACAAAAAATAAAACAACTTGTTAACTTTGGACATGAAAATCCCCTGCTACTACTGTATTTCTGTTGAGTTATAGATACACGATTTTTGACCAATCAGAGCATATATATTCCATGTATTTTCTAAACGTGTATAGACTAACTTGGTACAGTGATGCTGAATGTTTACATGGAAGAGCTCATGTACAATTTCAGGTTCTAATTAGGAATTTATGTTTTATCCAGAATAGATTATTAATGAAATTGAATTGTTTTTTATTCTACTAACAAATGTTCTTTTCTGGGTGAAAAGAAATCAGATTTCCTTACAGCCCACATATTTCTTGATGTATCCATCCTGATTACTTATGATTCCTTGAATAGCAAAGATACAGTGACACCACAGGCACTGTAACACGACAGTAATGCAGATTTCCTAGTTGGCAAAAAGCCACAACAACATCCAAAATTTATGAAATTAGAGTGTTCTTCAGTCAGCTGTTCCTTCACTTCTATTCTAAATTATATTCTGAAACTTCTCCAAAATAGTATTTCTAAGGTTCTCTTTCCAGTTCCATCAATTATTCTTGATCAGCTACAGTAAAACTGAATTAAAAGTTTCAAGACTGTTCAAGAACTACATGTAGTTTCAAGGACTGTATCATGGACTGTGTACAATGCCCCGATTGAAAATCCATTATCCTCTCAGAGCTGTCTTGTAAAGCACCTTAACGAATGTTGATACTTTTTAGAAAAATATAAGAATGCTTCACTGTAAACTTTTGAAGGAAATTCAATTGCTGACACATCCCAAAAGTCATGTTGGAAATTCACCACAAGTAAAGATCGGCTGACCATCCTTTTTCTAAAATATTTGTCTTCACTTTTAGTCATTAAAAACCCCCAAAAAGATATTATCATTATCATCATCATCATCATCATCATCATCATTATTATTATTATTATTATTATTATTATTATTATTGTTATTAGATTTCAATTTATGAATGATTAGCATAGAGCAGTGCGCTCATTCTTACTATTATTTTATAACTTAAAATAACTATAAATTGAAAACAAACCTTTCAAGACCACTGAATGTCACAGTGCGGCAAATTCACTCTGGCTTCGTCCACATCCTTTTGCACAATGCCACAGCAGCCAGTGATGTCCAAACCTCTTAGCTTCTTACATTTGTCAGTAATTTCATTAAGACCAACACTTGTCACCTCCTTACAGGCTGATAGGTTTAAATACTCCAGTTCTGTGAGACTATGTACCAGAGAAAGGATTCCAGCATCTGTAATTCTCCAAGTTGACAATAAATTTAAGTTCTTTAAGCCTGTAAGATGCCGACCAATATGGTGAAGTCCAAGATCAGTAATATTGGAGCAATTTGAAAGATCAAGCTCTTTAAGGTTGCCAAGGTTATTAGCAATATGTTGAACACCCTCATCTCCAACACGGTAGCAATAACTTAGATTTAAACGTTCAAGTGTCTTTAACTTCATTACACTGAGAAGATCAGAGTTTTCAACTCGAGTGCAATATGTTAGATTCAGTTCCAACAGATTAGGAAAAAACTCTTCACATTTTAAACCCTCAAACCAACCCAGAGGAACAATCGAGTGATCGAGAA